>JAVQJL010082293.1:0-33070 GCA_036024295.1 Nannoperca obscura | reverse complement strand
CGCCCCCCGCCGCCCCCCCCCCCCCCCCCCCCCCACCCTCTAACCCCCCTACCCTCAGCCCCCCCACCGCTGCTCCGCTCCTCCAGCACTGCATCCCTCCACCCCCCCCCCCAACTTCTACCAGCTCTCAGATCTCTGCTCTGCCCCCTTGCTCGCCCCTCCTTTCTCTCTCGCACTCCCTCCCCTCGCCACCGCTCTGCAGAAAAGTGGAGGAAAGATGAAACTCTACAAAGAGGGAAAAAAAAATCAATAACACAGATGGATAGCTGGATAACAGGGTCCGGCATGCTTCGGCGGTGAGGCAATCCAGAGGGTGCCCACACAACTTCCACACAGGCGGAGAGACGGGCAAAAACAAGACGCCGGGATGAGGGCGGTAATCAGCCTCAGGAAGCCAACATCACCCGCAACACACAAGCACACACTTGTTCACACACACACACACACACACAGACAAGCATACATACATACAATACAATCTATGGCTGCATGCTTACACTGACATAAAAACAGCCAAACGTACACGAGGGCACACGCAAAATATAAACAACAATAAAATATGCTTGTTAGCAAAAACACCCACAACCACAGAAGCAGACATCCTATCCTCAGCCCCACGCAGCTAATTGGGGAAATACTACAAAACAATAATAGTTATCAGGCACCCTGAGGTGAAAGACAATAGCTGTCTGTAACAATAACATAGATATCATACAAAAGATCAATATTATTGCAGAGTCTACATCATTCTACTGGGGTTATTTGAGATATTGGGTGGCTGAAGGCAACCTTTCTCTTGTTAACGGTGGTTTGAGGTACCACAGGGCCCCATCAAGACCAATGTATACAATACACATCAAAAACATTGCCTGCAGTTTAGTTTTCATTATCAAGCAGTTGGAGCTAATTCATCCAAGTATATTTCTACTTTTTACGAGTTTGTGTAGTTGTTACTGTTTCTTTTTATTTATTTGTGGACAGGGCAGAGACGCAGTGGGAGGGGGGAGGGCCGAGTCCCGTGCTAGTCCTCGTCAAAGAGGGAGAGGTGCCGCTACGCAACCAGCCAACTAAAGCAAAAGCCACAATTCTACCTCGCGCTTTCCGAACATTTACCTACACAACACTAATCCCCGGCCTTAAAGAAACAGATCTAGGTACGCGAGATTAGCTTATTTCAAACCCCACGTGGGGCGCGATTCTGCTCACTGCCTGTAGGGGCGCCCACATGGCTTTGAGTCTCTGTAGTGTTTTTCATTGTTAGATTAGCATGACTGCGTTTATTTTTAGGCAGAAAAACTAAACAATCAAGTGTAGAATTTATCTGATATTAGATTAATAAATAATGCATGAACTTGATTGGATGCATTTTTGGTTTACGGTTAATATTTATACTTAACTCTCTTAATAAATGTTTTTAATGTTTAAAACAACTTACATTCAGGAGTAATATTAGCAGCACCAAAACAACATGGTAGCTAGTAAAGATAAAATATTAAAAATATATATTTCTTTATTATATAAAAACATACATATACATACATAGGAGCAAACGGCAAAAATTGAGCTTTAAAGTTCAGATTAAGCAAAAGGTAGATTTGGTGTAACTCTGGACTTTAAGCCTGCCCAGCATCCGGCATGTTTTCAAAGACTTGTTACTTCAACAACCTCAACAGGATTATTGCAAGCATGCTTCATATAACCAATCAAGGCATGCTAACTGATGAAGGCTTCTTGGTTTCTTGTAAAACCCTGTGTCACACACTGGAGGCCAAAGATGCCAGCCAGAAGTCTCTTAGTAATAGTCTTGTTATCTCATATTTAATGCTGTAATACATTGTTAGTGGTAACATAAATGTGTGTATACACACACACACACACACACACACCATACCTTATGACAGCCATCTAGATTCTGACATATCTTGGCTGAGGTCAGGTCATGTGGGATGTAGATCTGCTTGCTCTTTCCTTCCACTGAAACCAGTTCAGATTGGGTGTGATGCTTATAGCAACTATGGAAGAGGTGAAAGGGCAAAGACTTCATTATAATGAATGTCAATGATGACCTCTCCCCTCATCCCCCACACACGCATAAACATGCAAACACACACACACAAACATATTCCACCCCGTTTTTCTTCTATAGTCAATCTTGGTGGACATTTCTATAATCCTCTTTGGATATTTTCTGACTCAGCAAAGAGCCATACGACTGTGAGGAGGCCATATTGAAATTCACCTCTGAAAGCCAATAGAAGCCTGTTACAATTGCTTGTAATAATAGGCGAAATGTATATTTGTTTGGTTATGAAAACATTTTATGAAAATGAAATGATTTCTAATAATAGTTTTAATTTTTAACTAACTGCCAGTCAGAGTTCAGAATTTTGAATTTTGTCCAGTAATAACAATCCAACTTATTAACATGCCCCTCCAATAAATCATGAAGCACCCTGATTATGGAGGTGATGATAATGAAAGCAACTTAAACCAAGAAATTATAGTTAATTAACAGGAATATTTGAAGTATTTAAAGTTTTTTTTGCCCCTTATTCATAGGTGAAACCTCCACTTATGCTATATTTTCTAAGATGATAAATCACTAGCACCACCTACGGTATACCATAATCCTGGCAAGAGTGTTTCCTGGTTTCTATCTACAGTGAAGTGTAACAAGCTCCAACACAGCAAGAACAAAAATATTGAGTTGCAGCTCCATCTTGTGGAGAGAAACACACATCTCCTCTGTCACTTCATGAACATGCAACAGCTTTTTAATGATCAGCCTGGGGGAGGTCTTTAATTCTACAGCTATTTATAATTGTTAATGATACATACTCAGAGAATGTTATTTTTATGACTAAAAGCTCAAATATTTACAAATTGAAATATGGAAATACATACAGTCATAGAGTAACAACTATAATTTCATATAAATGCTGAAATCCTTGAGGGAGACTTTATTTGGTTGACCCATACGGAAAATTAAAGTGACACACTGGTTAAATGGTGATATTGTGCAAGTAATGAAGTTAAAGAAGCTCAGTTTAGGATTCTAGACTGAATATATTAATTAAGGCTGGACAATAAATATTCTTGTAACTCAAACTAGAAGAGAAAAATGTGGATGACTGAAGAGTAAAAGGTAGACATTTTACTTTGTTTTGAGAACAGTGAGATGGACATTAGTTTAAGTTATTGATAGTAAATTATAAACCAGGTGAAACAACAAGACATGTTTTTTGCAAATTAGTTATAAAAGTAAAAAGTAAGAGCTATGAATACAATACCAATCCTTATATGGAAGTAATTTGTGAAGGTGTTGGATGAGCATTGTATGTACATCTGGAATACAAATCTCCCCCGAATTTGGACAGCGTTTTAGAAAGGAGGGAGGAGGAGGAGGAGGGGTTGGCTCTGCCAAATTATATGTATTATCACTGGGCAGACAACAGTAAACAGCTCTTTGTCAAGGCTCCTATTTTGGATAATTCTGTTCCCTGCCACCCTCGTTGACTCCGCTTTCCAACCATGTGTTAGAAAAGGTGTGACTTGTGCAAAGGACCGAATTAGAGGATTGTTTTGCCTCATTCCGACGATTGCAAGCAGAATGTGGCATTCCCCTCTCCAACACAGGCCAGGAGTTGTGTCAAAAAAGATGCAGCTCTCATGAGGTCCCGCAGAACAGGTGGACAGAAGAATGTGTTGAAAATGACCAACTGCAAAAGTGTGTAGTATCTGTTTTAGACCTGCAGCTGCATCTCCTTCCTTGGATCAAAGTAAGCTGCTATGGGAAGAGGAGCTGGGCTCACAAATGTCACGGTCGTTAGCAATTGTCTGGTTCATTCCTCATCATTATGCATCAGGCACACGGACTGCTACGGTTTGAGTACTTCACATGCTCCATCTGAACAGCAATAAATTGGCAAAACTCAGGAGTGGTTGAGAATAGCATAAGATGCCGGCATGACTTGGACACCCACTTTGGTTTTTGATGGCTGAAGCACACCTCAAACTCAACTTTAAGTTACTACTCAAAGCTTCTTTTTAGCTTTTAACAAGATCTGGAAACCTTTTCTACTATATTTTCAGAGTTGGATGAATCCTAATTGGTGTGTGTTATGTTGCTAGTTATGTATGTATGTGCGGGATGGCTGTGAGCTGGGGTTGATACGGATTGTTATGTTGTGAAGTTGTAATAAAAACATTTTAATAATAAATATGTATAGTATTGTTATTATATTTAACATACACATATATATTTAGCCTACCAATATAAAAGATAGCCTACTGTATGTACAGTCAGGCCCAGAATTATTTGGACAGTGACACAAGTTTTATTATTTTAGCTGTTTACGAAAACACTCAGGATACAGTTATATAATAAATATGGGCTTAAAGTGCAGACTCTTAGCTGTAATTTGAGAGTATTCACATCCAACTTGGAGGAAGGATTTAGGAATTACAGCTCTTTAATATGCAGCTGCCTCTTTTTCAAGAGACTGAAAGTAATTGAAAGGACAATGGACTCTGAAGGCTGCATGGGCTCTTCCCTCGTTAACTTGTCATCAACTAAAAGGTCTGCAGTTGATTCCAGGTGTTGCATTTGCATTTGGAAGCTGTTGCTGTGAACCCACAACATGCGGTCAAAAGAGCTCTCAACGAAAGTGAAACAGGCCATCCTGAGGCTGAGAAAAAAAAAAAAGAGAAGAAATCTCTCAGAGAGAAAGCAGAAATGTTAGTGGCCAAATCAACAGTTTGGTTTATTTTGTGCACTGGTGAGCCTGGGAAAAGGCCTGGACATCCAGGGCAGACAACAGTGGTGGATGATCGCAGGACCCTTTCCATGGTGAAGGAAAGCCCCGTCACAACATCCACCCAAGTGAAGAACACTCTCCAGGAAGTAGGTGTATCAGTATTTAAGTCTACCATATAAAGAAGACTTAATGAGAATATATACAGAGGGTTCACCACAAGCTGACGATCTAACATCCGAAGAAGACAGCCCAGTTCTGTCAGTTTTTTGGACAGATGAGACTAAGATCAACCTGTACCAGAATCTTTGGAAGAAGAAAGTATGGAGAACAACTGTGAAATCTTCGGCAAAACATGGTGGAGGCAGTGTGATGGCATGGGCATGCATGGCTTCCAATGGCACTGGGTCACTATTGGTTCAAGTGACAGACTTGAGCAGCCGGATAAATTCTCGAGTGTATAAGGATATACTTTCAGCCAAACACAGCAAAGTTGGTTGGACGGTGCTTCACAGTACATATGGACAATGACCCAAAACATACTGTGAAAGCAGCCCAGAATTTTACTTGTGGTAATGTTGTTTTATCAAATTAGTTTTGAGCCCCTGATATGAGGAGACTTATTTTTACTATTCCTAAATGTTTCACAGGATATTATGTATTACCCCCTTTTTTTTAATTATTAAACCTGAGTCTGCACTTCAACTGCATCTAAGTAGTTTCATTTCAAATCCAATGGGGTGGCATGCAGAGCCCAAATCATGAAGTTTGTGTCACTGTCCAAATATTTCTGGGCCTGGCTGTATGTATCAGGACACGGGAACTTTGCTATTTTCTTACATAAAAAATATCCCAAGTAATAATCCTTTCATGTAACTATATCTAAAACCCAAATTTCAGTCTTTATTTCAAGCTTCAAATTGTTACCAAGTTAATATTAATGACTTTCAGCTAACAGGATACACGATTTAACGCTAGCTAGCTAAAGGAAAGTAGCTAGCTGGCTAACAATGGTGTTGGTTGTCGGCGATAAAACCAAACTTGACGTTAGTTTGTTGTATTTTGGTTTCTCTCTTGTCTTGGACGTGAGTTATTTGTGTGGCTAGAAACTTCACGGCAAATGGTCTTGACTACCGTGTTTACTTACCGGTTGTTGATAAAACTGCGGTCAATTCTTTAATTCACCTATTTGAGATGAAAACTGAGTTTGCACCTGTTGTGATTGGCATCGTTATCTTGCCAGCAGGTGATGGGCTACTCTTCACTATCACCACCAATCTTAACTGCATACATGAAATGACTGCACATCCAGTTAGTTTTCAATGTAAAATACGAATTAATCAGCAGGTTGCAGGCTTTTAATGTGAAGGCGAAGTCGGTTATTTCCGGTCTCGCTCTGAATATTTTTGAAGACGTAAACAAACCTTTTAATTTATTAGATCGCTTTATAGCTGTAACTAGCCTGCACAAAAACTGTGCTTTTGTATTGTCCACTCAACATATTATTGTTGGGTAATTACATTTTTACAAGTTAAACTGTGGAAGAGAAATAATAGTTTCGGGGTAAAGTTTATGCCTGTTTACTGGAGGACTGCATTCTGGGGGAAAATGCCTTTAGGAAATCATTCAATTAAAGCACAAAATAACAACTGGCATGTATTTCAGATGCAATAAAACTGTATCAAACGGTAAAAGTTAACTTCCCATAAAAATGTGTGATTATTTTTGACTTGCATTCCTCTGGCTGTCCCAGTAAATAATAAATATAATAAATAATAAATAAAATTTAACACATAAATTGTGGGTTTTTCACATTCAATTTTCTCAGTTACTCGGTACACGACTGTTTTAATGAGAAGTCTGGACTAAAAGTATCTTCCCCCAACCAAAAAAACATTTTCTCTGAATATATACATTATTGACACACACAAGAGGTTCCCAAACGTGCCTGATCTAGACTCAAAACTTTATACTGGAGAAAAATTAAATTGTCTGAAACTTTCTGTTACTTTCCTCTCTGTCACTCAAATACTGAATCAATTTTAAACTAAAGATGGTGCTCTGGCACCCTCTGCTGGCCCACCAATAACAGGCAACAACAAACATTGGCGGTCACAATTTGTTTGCTATTATATTCTGAAATGTGGCATTTGAGATTGAGGTAACAGATAATAATCGCAGTATATAAGTCTGTCTAAGGTGGAAAGCGCTTTAGAAATAGTTACTGGGTGTTATGGAAAACTGTAGGATGTAAATGAACTGAAAGTTTTAAACTCCAACATTTTTTTAATGTTTTGGTCAAATAAGCTCAGTTGGGAATAAAGAGATATCAGTCCTATTAAAATAAACCGTAGACATAGCACAAAACACTTGTGAATATTAACACATAATCCAGTTTTCTGAATTTCTTATCTAAACCACATTATTCCTCTCTGGAGCCTGGCATGTGTCAATTCCCCCAGTCCTGTGATCAGCAGCTGACATGTGAACATTTTCCCATTAGCATTTGAGTCTTGTTAGAGGACTGCAATAGTTACGAACACACATCCAGCATTATAACACTGAAACAGTTTGTGTTTTCTCTTGTTTTGTCAGAATGGACTGGAGATCCTAATTTATCAGTGGTTGTTCATTTAGGTGTATAAGTAATGTACGGATCTTTTAAAATATTTTTGGAATGCAATACAATTGAAGGATGCATCTGGTGACACTCTACATTACCAGACCTACTGTATTTTTCTTATGGTCAACAAATCCCATGAAAAGACCAAAACCAGCAACAACTTTTGTCTGTGAAGCCAAAGCCTGATGTATCTTATTCCACTGTGCCATAGACCTCCATTGCTGTCTAAAAAAAAATACATCAGTGAGTCACTCTGTTGCACTGGGTGACGTTCCTTCATCCCGATGGAAATGGCATTGTAGTTTATTCAAAGTTCACCTCACATACTCTGTCCAAAGGAACCAAATCTGCAGCTGAAAACAGTCCCTTTTTGTCTTTTCACTGTCATTTGTTGACATAACAACAATAGCTAACATTTGTTGCCAGCCTTATCCTTTAAGCTTGTGGCTAGATAATAATAGTCATGACGTTTGGTCGGTGCTTTTAATTGTTTATTACTTTTTCAGTCTGAAGTGTAGTTACATACAAAAACTACCGGCTATTTTGCATTATAAAATAATATAAGGGCATTGCAATTTTTCACATCTTATTCAGTTTTTGTCCCTGCAATTCAACCTCCTTTTAACTGCCCGCCCGCCCACACACACACACACACACACACACACACAAAGTCCCGGACATTCTCACAAAGTCCAGCCGTTCCAATAAGTGGCACTTTTTGCAGTTTGGATTTTGTGTTATACAACACTGCAGTAGAATATAACAATGTACAACAAATGGGATCTTCTTTTCAGACACTTTCTCTCTTTAGCGGGACTTCATGTTATTACACTGTGATGTAAGTGAGGCACAAACAGAGGCAGTGTTTCTGGTTGGTTGGTGTGGGGGAGGCGAGAGGCTCCCAGACAAACAGAGTGTGACGGGTCCGCTCAGCCAAGTCGGGACAGAGGGTCACGCTTCAAGCAGAGCTCGAGACAAGGTCAGCCATGATGAGACTGACAAGCAACACTGGTGGAGATTACACATGATAAGCCTTTGTTCACCCAGCGGCCTCTCGCCTGGTCTCGTTTTCACTTCCCCTTCACAGGCTTCCTTCTCATATCTCTCCTACACAATGTCAAGTGTTTACCATGTTATTTTGTTCCACTGAAAGCCATTTGGTTTGCTTAAACGGTCCTGCCTCTCTGCAGCGTAGCTGGTGCAAGGACATTTCCCTTTAATGAGTGCAAGCAGGCGATACAAGAGACAGCTTTTACTACCTACCTTTATTCATACACACCTACAGACACAGACAAACACACGAAGAGCAGCATCTTGATTTAGAGAGCTTATACCATGCTGTTACGAGCACAGACAGCAAACCTGCCACACTTGACTCCCACACAGGCACCGGGCTGTTTCTGTCAGCAGTGAGTGGGAGAACATGGCACCACAGCGTGTTTGCCAACAGTGAGGAAACCGAGCAAAACACGCACACACAGCACAGCACAAACACAACATTATCACTGTTTACACATGCTGCCTGTTGAAGCTCATATACGCACAGAGCAACTGTGCAAACTCCAATAAAACTTACATCAGCCTGTGTGTGTGTGTGTGTGTGTGTGTGTGTGTGTGTGTGTGTGTCCATTACAGCTGGTAATTGTAGGAGTAACCAGACTGCGTGGGCCACATATATGTGTAGAAAAAGTGTCCGTGCAATCTGTCAGGTTGTTATATGTACAGGAAATACCGCAATATTTAAAGCAGAGTGGTAACGGGAGCGAACCTTTGCTGCTCGTTCTGGTCAACAAAACCAATCAGAGTGTTGAGGATCACATATTTGCCAGAGTTAATGAGTTTTCAGCTAATAATCTGATCATATTTGCAGGCAGCAGTGGCGCATTTTGCCAAATCAAATAAAAATGCTCAAGGCAGAAAATTCCAATTAGTTCATTCTGCCTGAAAAATAGTCATTTGACTTTCTCTTCTTTTTCCCAATAGACAGATCCGAGTCAAACTTCACATTGTCATTAATACAATGTACATGTCAGCCACGTTGTATTGAAATAGAAACTTTTATGTCTATTTGCACTAAATCCACTAGAGGACTCTCTGCACCACTTTCTATCCAAACAGCATCATGAAGCACATTGAAAGCAGACGTGCTGGAGAGGTTACACCTCTCCCTGAAGAGGGCGGCCTTGTCAAGTGCCTTTAAAAAACCTTTGAAATACACCAGCCTCTGCTCTAATTCCATGAATTAACCGTTCACACACCTACTGTACAACCTCAGCACGGGGAAAGTAAATGCTGCTTTGCAAACCTAAACCTACATATAAACATAGACCTGAATTCTTCTCTAAACTGGGGGGATGTTATCAAAAACACTAATAATAGTACACAATACCCAGAATAATGCATTGACAAAAAGTCAATCAAATAAACGGAGTGAACACAAGCTGTAAAACGGTTTAATGGTTGTGGCAGCGCTGCGTTCGGCCCAGGCAGTTGTAGCTCGTGCGGTGCGTTCGCTGCTCTTTGTTCTAACCAGAGCATATGCCACAAGCCCTCACTGCTTTTCCTCAACAGCTGCTAAACCCATTAAATCTGCAGCCAGCCACCAGAGTAGAGGGCTTACAGGGAGGGAGGAGGGCTCGACTAAACCATGCACTGTTCCCCCATAAACCCAGGGGCTGCAGCAGAGAAGTGTTCAACATGAACACAGATAATCAGGATGAGCAGTGCGCATCAGCGGCGTGTCTGCTCTGTTTGCAGTAAAGTAAAGTGATATTTTCAAAGCCACGTCTATTCATCAAATTCAATTGGAATCAGATTATAATAATAATCTAATGTCTGTCATGTGTTTGGATCACATGATGATATGATTATCTGAACGACGTAGTAATATAGTCTGGACCAAAGAGAAAGCAGGCAGTTTATTCTACAAGGTGCCTTTAAAGGAGAATTTATGAGCAGTGTGGCGATTATCCAGCATCCATTCTGCATCATTTAGTGAACTAACACTCTGCCTGTTTTGTCTGCAGTCCTGCGCCTCGGGCTCCAGAGCTCAATGGCTCCCAGTGCTTCTATTTGCTGTGCTGCAGGATATCACAACACTATTCATTTCCAGGCTTCACATCACCTCATTAAACTGACCTGTCCCTCTGCAAAGTATTAAAGCACAGCTTTATGAATACTTTCCTTTCTTAAAGAAATACAGTGTATATAGCTCCTTTATCTCATTTTTCCAGGCTCTGTGATTTGCCTGTATTTGCTTCACATCTCCATCTCGAGGGGGCTTCAGTTTGTCCACAACCTCACTGCTCTCAGCTGTAAAAAGCTCCACAACCAAGGGATTAACCACAGCCTCTGATTAGCAGCCCACTACTGCACCCGAAGGAGACTTTTAAACTCAAATCACCAACACACACTCAAATACAAACCTCTGGGATCACAATGTTCAAAACACATCATGTATTTCCTGTTATTACATCTTAAAATGAATATTTAGATGCGGTTTTATAACACAGCTAGATTAACAACAACAGTATATATGTGGCAGCCAGACCCCCCCAGCGTTACCCGGTCTCTCAGTGTAAAAGGCTGTTTAAATATTAAAAACGTAAACGAATGGGCAAAATGTATTATTTGGATTAGAGATTGTATTTTCCTTTATGGCTGAGCTTAAAAAGCAGCTTTATTTGTGTAGTCTTTGTCGAACCAATCCATATCACTGTAATGAGGCCAGTTTGCAGTCTTCATACCAATAAATTCTAACAAAATATAAAAAGTAGCAGCACAGATATGTTCATTTGGTTTAAGCCACTTTAGCCCACAGCCTTATTATCTCATGAAATGGAGCAGAAAACATGTGGTACTACGTGTGAGGGAACAGGTAGAGAGAAACCAGGCCTCAGTGTAACATATGTGGTGGCGGTGGTGCTGGAGAGGGTCTATTACTGCTGAATCTTCCCAGAGATGCTGTTTTCATCCAAGATAAATTGCACTCTGGAGCGGGGGCAAATATTGTGCTCGCCATCTCTTCTTTTGATAACCAAGGTGAGCGGGGAAGCCTGGAGCAGCATCCATTTGAACATCTTCTTTTGCCATCTCCTAGGTGGTGCTTGTCCTCAGGGCCTTGAAAGCCGCCTCTAACCGCCCGCCGGTGAGTGTGTCGGGCCAGCAGCCCACAATCGCAGAGCACTCTCTTCCACCGACTCGCACTGAAGATTAATTACGCGGCGGATGTGAGGGAAAAACAAAGTCCAATCCATCTGTGTCAGGGCAAGTGGACAGCCCCATGGCGCAGCGGGTGAATGCACTGACAACGGCATCTATCACAGGGACGGCCATTACACAAACACAAGGTCAGGGTGCTACCTGTCTCTCCTGGCCCCCAAGCCACAGCGAGGCGACCCCCGGTTGCACCTCGAAGCCCCTGGTTGGCCCCCAGACCCCTCTTTCCTTTGTTGTCCTAGCTCTTAGAACAACAGGAGGTGAGGCTAACCAGTTGCCACCCTCCAGAGAAAGCCACTACTGGGTTACTCCAAGGTAGCAGCGGACTGACAGCATGCTATCAGTCCCGGCCCACAGACTGATGATAGCTGAGGAAATTGTTGAGGAGTAGAAGCCATTTACTGGCTGTGATTTATTTAGCTTCGGTGCTGTTGCTACCCTGAGACAGCCAGGCTTTATTAAGCCACCACAGCTAGTCTGACAGGCCAGGGTCGAACCTGGGTTATCTGCATAATGGGAGACTGCGTGGAGCTGCTAACCTACAGCACGTCAGGTCAGTCAGTTGATGACATTGGCATTTGATCCCCGAATCACATCTGTTGTGTTCGTCACTGAAATGTATTCAATCTGAACAAAAACAGCCAACACAAAGTCGTGGTGGAGTACAGTGAAGAGAAACTGGTTGATTTGCAGAAAGCTAAATATACCTTATTCAGATATTAAAATGCTGTTTCCTGTAAATGATAATTGTGGCCAACCTCACTATTTTTTCTACAACTGCAGTGTCTCAGCAGGCTTTGTGTTCAGGGTTTCAAAAAACAGGATTGCAGTCAGTCAACTGATGTAGAATGGATCATGTATGTGAATTAGTGCTGAAATGGGTACTCAGTAACTGAGTAGTTGATTAATCAATTGGCAAAATATTAATTTACAACAATATTGTTAATCATTTAAGTCATTTATCAAGAAAGAAACGTGAACCTTCGCTGGTTCCAGCTTTTCAGTTATGAGGATTTGGACTGTTGGTTGGACAACAAGAAGAAGTCACCTTTGGCTCTGGGAAATTGTAATGATCATTTTTCACTATCCTCTAGTAGTAAAACTGAATGTTTAATCAATAATGGAGAAAAATCATTAGTAACAGCCCTAATGAGAAAAATGAGTATGTATCAAGATAATATTTGTCATCTAGATTCTGACACCAAGCAGAGACAATGAGACATAAAAACCCATGTCACCATGTTGCCACTTACCTGTTGGGCAGCTCAGACAACAAGGGGCCTTCTATGTCACTTCTATCACAATTATTTACCTTAAATTCACCCTCAAGAATACGTTGTGTGGAGCAGACAATCTGCTTCATGGAATGTCATGTAGCATTGAAAAGCAGCACATGACCATCAGCGTACATGTTTATACAGACGAGCTTTGCAAGGAGCGCAGAGGAAGCGTGCTGTCACGATCCCTGGTTTTTGGTTTTTGGTTTCTGTTTCCTGTTTTATTTTGGTAATTCCTGTCTGTCTCCCTGTGCCTTCCTGTCTTTGTTTGTTTCCCTCCTGATTACACTCACCTGTGTCTTTTTTCTCGCCTGTGTCTTATCCCCTCGTTTGCCTTCCTTATTTATAGTGGTCCCTTCCCTTTGTTTCATTGTGTATGTTCTGTTGATGTCAGATGTTCCTGGTTCCTCGTGTCTACGTCCTGTTTCTGTTCACTCCTGTGCTTTTTGGGGTTTGTCAGATTTGTTTTCTTCAAATAGATCGTTTTTGTTGCTGTTTGCCGGAACTGTCTGCTTTTGGGTCCTTTTTCTGTTGCCTCGTGGCTCACCACGACACATGCAGTGTCGAACAGGAGCTCAAAGGTTCAGATGTAATCATCACACCAAGAGGAAGAATAAAGTAAAAAGTCACATTATCCCACTGCTTTGGGTAAGATAGTTTTCCAATATGCACGTGGGAAGAGGAAATGTAAATGTGACATGTGCATAAATGTGTTTGGCAAAGGCCATGTTTGGTTTTTCAGTGCCAAATGGTTGTGTGAATGGACTATGTGAAAGACAAAAGTACTGTTTACTAAGTGACATAGTGCAGGCTACTGTTTACAGTTTATATGCAAAATAGACCTACATACTTAACCGTTTTCTAGAAACAGGAAATGAGAAATAATGTGCACCAAAGCATATCAATCAAACTACAACACTGGAATAAACCACTAACTTCACAAATAGACAGCAGGTGTGTATTTTTTCCAGGGGTTTTGTTGTTTTCTGAGTTAGTCCTCCTGCAAAAACCTTTTTTGTGTGACGCATGTTTGACAATATTGTGAGCTTCCGGTTTCTAAAAAATTAGATTTTACCATCTCTTCTTTAAATAATACCTAATAAGACCTTTAAGGTAAAATAGAAATAGATGAATAACTTGAGGTGGGAGTAAATGTACAGTTGTATGTACTTTTAGGTTGAGTTATACCTATTTTTCATTTCTCGCCCTGTTGTGACTTTAATATACTTCTATTATAGAAGTTATTGTATCATTAACATGTCTGTATGCATGGGATATGTTTCTTTATATCTAAAATGAATGCAGAAGAAATCCCAGATTTTTCTGTTCAGACAATTTATAACATCTGTCCAAACAATGACAGCGGTTCTACTTTCTGATAGATCTTCAGACTTCAGATCTAAAACCGCCAAACTTACTGAGAATCTGACCTTACTGTCATGAATAGCAGCTATGGCTCGACTCAAAGTCAAAGATGAACAATGCAACGACATAATGGTAAATCAGAGAAAAGCACTAATACTAGATGCAACAAATGAGACTCTCGGATACATTTTACTTCAGTTTACTTGAGAGGAAACTTGTGGGGGGGGGGGAAGAAATAAATGCCAGCACCTGCACGAAGAATCAGAGCAAAGTTGAGGGCATCGAGAGTGAATGAGGGCTGGATTGTGCAGTTACATGCAGCTATTTATTTTAAAGAAGTTGGTAATGTCAAACATTCTTATTCCAGTGTCTGTGCACGCCGGTTTGGGATTTATTATATACTTTCTGCTTTAAGGGCTAACAGAATTTGTTTGTAAATGCATGGGTAAAACAAATCTGTTTTTGAGTTATGAAAGGTTATGAAACCCTCATGGCCCCACATAAAAGGGGTTAGGGGTAAGCCACATGGCAGTGTGCAGACTGTTTCTTAAATTCATTCTGGGTTTCTTTTCCTTTTAAGCAGAGAAGAAGTAAATCAGATGACAGCACAAAGTCTTATTTTCAGCGCACTGCCAAAACAGCCAATATCCCTCCACTGTCAGGACACTGAGGACAGTAGAGGACATTTTTGCAGACTTTTCCACTGGGTGAATGGTGAACTGAAACGCTGTATTGTCAAGAAGCAGACATGTCAGGTCTACGTGCCTCTGACAGTGCACAGGCGCTGCAGCAAGAAACATGTATGAGGACAGTTGGAAGGGCAATACCCAGGGCTCAGTGTGCGGCAGCGGCAGCACAGAGTCCCACTGAACGTTAAGTCTCTGCCAGCTGCATGTTTTATGACAACACATTAAAGAGGAGCCTGGAAGTCTAGCGTGTGAGCCTTGCTTTGTCTATCCTCTGCCAGGGAGGAACCAAACCTAGCACGCTTTATTGAACAAAGAGTTTCTCCGACTCTGGCTGCAGGCTGTTCCCGAGAAATCTAACTCAAGACAATAGAAACAGAAGGGAGAAAAGAGTGTGAGAGAACGAGAGGCAGTGTGTGCGTGTGGTTTTGCGGTAGGCATCAGCAAAGGCCTCCTGAGGGCGTGTGTGTGTGTGTGCGTGTGTGTATTGGGAGTGGGTGAGGAATGCTCGGGCCGGGCCATGGGCCACACTGGGTTGATCTACTGGTGCAGATGAGGGGGAATCCAGATCGGCTATGACAGGAATGTGAGAGCAGGATATCATTAGAAGCATTGGGAGCTGCAGCCCAGGCCTCAAACACACAGCAGGCAGCAACGCAAACAGATATAGAGATAAACTGATACACACACACACACACACACACAGCTGTAATGTGAAAGTCATTACAGCACACACGCAGGGATTGAACATTGTGGTGGATCAAAATGGCGACCGACTCTTTGACATGAATTATTACGCTGCGGTATGCAGAGCTGCAGTGTCCTCCCCTTCTTCGTATTTTTCTTTTTCAAAAATCTTTTCTTGAAAACAACTCGAGAACTTGACCCTAAACCGAGAGGCAGTATTCGGTATTATTTACTTAATGGGGAACTCCACAGATTTTACACATCAAAGTCTGTTTACAGGTCTTGAGGAGTACCACTGCAGATGTGAAAACAGTTGTACCAAGCCTTTTTTGGCCCCAAACACCCAACATTTTGAACTGTTCAGAGCATTTTCACCAAGTAGGCTATAAATTGGCTCGGAACCTGAAAACTTTTCGTTGACCTAAAGTGTGAAACGAGACCTCGGCTGTGGGCGAGTTCATATTCTAAAGGTTGGAAACAGAGGACTGAGAAGGCAGTAGCGAGTAGCGGCTCAGGGCTCCATTAGCCGCTACTAGCATAAAGCAATCGAATCTTTGAGTTGTTTTATGCAGAATAGTCCCCGTCAGTGTTATATGATTATACTAGTGGATTGTTATTAATGATTCATTAATATGTAAGTGGTTTAATCTTATGGTTGATCGTGGTGGAGCTTGAATTACTTCATGTACTTTTGGGCCGTTTAATCTGTAATAATGCATCGTATTTCATGAACTGGTCATATGTTCCGTATGTAAAACCTTAATCTGAAAAGTGACTTTTAACTGAGAAATAAATGTAGTGAAGTTTTTGCAAACCATAGTCCTAGATGAGAACTTATTTACAAAAAGTTATAAGTTAAAAATGAGATAAATAGTTGCGAATCAAGAAATATTGCATTACAGATCGCTGCATCTATTTCCACATATCAAGCAAAAAGGCCCAACATACTCTCCTGTTTCCTTTTCTTTTTAAAATCACAGTTACCTTCTGAACTATTCAGAAGTGCACTATTCAAACTTGAAGAGGACGCTCGGGGCCTGGTTTGAAGCTGAGCCGTGTTTGGTGAGGAGGGAGATGATTACAGCTGGGGGGGAGTGGATGAGGGGGCCAGAGACACTGGACAAACTGTGGGGTCAATTATCTGGAAATCTGAAGGATGTTCAGGTCTTTCATGAAGCAGCAGGTTTGTTTCCACGGCTGCTTTGTAACAAATGCTGAGCCAAAAGTTTTCCGTAGGACCTTAACTCTGACTTTACAGGGAAAGTGCTTGAAAGCAGACTGTAGCATGACAAGTATTTTACAATATAGCAGACTTTAAAAGTTTATCCTCAAAGGTGTAGTTATCATTCCAGTGTTAGACAGAAAAAAAAACCTTGCTTTAACCTTTCCTTGGAAAATGAAGGTTGTTCCACTGATATAAATATTCAGATGTCTGAAATGCAGGGACGAACCGTGTTTTAAATAAAATGCCTGTTTACATATTTGGAACAGGCTCATCTGCATTTTAGATGTGCTTAATTACATTTATTTGCATGCATCAAATTCCTACAGCTGTGTTCAATTTATTGAGTGGAGCTTTTACATAACCACAGGTTGCTTGTTTTGTAAATGACTGAATGTGGGTCCAGGGCCTCGGTCTTCGTACGTGGATAACCAAGATATTCAGATTAAAATGGTGATGTTTTGACACAAGTCTGGATCTTTTGGTTCTTTAAAGCTGTTTAAAAATGTATCTGCAACAGCTTACTTATTACTTACAGCGAACTTATTTTCACATCCGAATAGCTCGCGTTCTTAGATCTACAATGAAAGAATGTTGATAATTATGATTTTAGGTGACAACATGCAGGCTGATGAGAAATAATCTGTTGGGGTGGTTATCACAATTTAATTTCTATAATGAAGAGTTACAAAATAGAAACAAAATCAAGGCCTATACAGTAAAAAAACCAACAAAACAAAACCCAATCCAAATGTACTTTGAGAGGATAACGTAAACTCGTACGTAAGATGGCAATTTGAACACTAAAACGTATCAGATGAGTTGGGTGAATGACACATCACTACACTTTGCCTTTATTTCAAAATAAGAGCACACTGTTATTTAAGAAAAGTGCATCCAGGATTAACAGATCAAACCCCAAACTGCGTTTCAAGAACATAATTATGAGAGTTAACAGGATCATTTTAGCATGATAACAGCATGTTAGCCTAAATTAGGTAAGCCACATTTGAAGAGTAGGACACAGATCTGAGAAGGAATCAAAAAAAATATTAAAAGAAAACATTGAACCAGTGATTTTAAAGACAGGCACATAAAACTGATAGTGCCTGGGAGAATATCGGACATACATGAATTATCTAGTATCATGTTTCCTGTATATCTAATTCAGACAGTGGGTGAGGAATAACACCAACAGCAGATTTTTCTTTCTGTGTCAACACAGCTCATTTTCAGATAAACAGGGCCCTGCTTGGCTACAGGGCAGCCGCAGAGCAACCAGCTGAAGGAACACAGCTACCTTCCGACTGAACGCGCTAATAGCATGTAGGCTCCTCTCTGCCATCGAGCATCACACTCTGCAGCATGCAGGCCCGGTGGAGCAAAAAGAAAAGGACAGGAGGGATGGAGGAGATGAGGAGGCTCTATGTCCGAGACCTGCTGCAACAGACACAATAACACAGCGAGAACAGCCCAAGACATATTGCTATTCAGACAGAAAGAGCAGATTTTTGAAGACTATGTAACCCTGTGTGCATGCCTGAGGGGTACACAGTATTATGAGAAGGATTTGAGTTGACACAAGTCACAGTCGCTCCATCGCCGGTGTGGAGGAGGAGGAGGGGAGATGAATTATTCAACCAGCCGGCGTTGCTCGTCTCTGACGTCTTGTTGTGTATTATGGGGAGGTGAGGCGAGCCGGCAACAACAAGCAGCACCTCCTCACAGGGCGGCCGTCACATGACAGCCCCAGGATAGAGCATCCAAGGAACCTCGATTTTCCCGAGGACAGGGCATCATTTCAGAGAGCAGCAGTAGAATAATAGCTCCCTCTCAAAATGACAGCCATCGCTGCGGCACACCATCACAGATTGCTGGTCTATCACTCCCCACACACAGGATGAAATGACAGCCCAGCCCCGCTGACAGCAAGGCATCTCAGCCCGAGTGAGTGTTCCTTCTGGCTTAGCTCGGCTTTGGTGTTATTATACCACAGCAGCACAATATTCAGCTCTGAGACTCACCACCTGCTGTTGAGGTGATCTCTTGAAGCTCAGTATTTGTGAAGCTGAGAAAATGGAAGGCTGGAGCAAAAAAAGAAAAAAAAAAAGAAACAGGAATGCTTAGTCTCTTCTGTAACACATTTCTACCGTCAAGCAAAAACTATTATTCAAGAGCAAATGGAAGACATGAGTATTATCAAAACAGACCCAGCATCAGTCCCTCTGCTCAGCTGGAGAAGTACATTTCACAAATGTAAAGAAACAGAGGGAATTAAGTGTTGCCTGCTCGCTTTCTTCACACTGCTCATTCAGCGACTGAAATCAAAATTGTTTACCCTTTAACAGGATTATTGTCTCATGGCTGCTGGGATTCAGCAGACAGCTCCAACTCAGCATACAAACAACTTTGTTTACAAAGACATAAATATGATTCGTTGATGTATCTCAAGGCACAAAAAGAGATCAAGTCGTATGTTGTGGTGTAACTTAGTCATTTATTTTAATTCCACAAATTTTTCAAAAAAATTACAAAATACTCAAATGGAGAGAACACAGGACTCACAATTTTTCTTATTATTTCTACTTTTTGTTTACATTGTGTCATCCCATGGCGACTACTCATATATACAATAAGCTTCAAGATACCAGTATATATATAAATCTTAGCAGTCAGAATTTACATTCTGCTATTGCCGCTTTGAAACAAGAAGCTAAACCATTGACAACACTTAACATCAAAGGTTTTGGAGACACAAAAAGGGGAATAAAAGGCAAGGGAATCGTCAGGAAACGAGGCAAAGATGATGATGATGATGATGAGGAGGAGCTCGTCGTCAGAAGAGAGACAGGAATCGGTGGGAGATGGCAAGACAGAGTGACAGGTTCTTGTCAGGGCTTCAGACACATTTTGGGATTTTTAAACAGGGGGCATGAGTTTGATGAAGTTTGCAAGCGTTTACATGTAAATTATAGTGATCCAAGAGAAAATATGGTCACTTTTTGCTGCAAGTACAGTTTCTTCATTTGGTTAAAAGAAAAAACAAATAGCCACAGTTTTCAAAATTTCCATGACTGTCAAACAGTCTTAGTTCATTTGTGGAACAAATGTAGAACTCATGTCATGGCTACAGCAAAAAACAAACAAAAAACAAACTTGCGCTCATGTGCACTGGTTTGACAGGTCAACACAACTTGTAACAGTCAGTGGCACACACACACACACGCCACTCCAAGGCTCAGGAGCCCGTGTGTATACATAAGGAACCAAGGCATACAAACACATTGTGAGGAACACACACACACACACACACACACACACAATCATCGACCCTCTACTTCCTGGTCGTCACATGTCCGCAGGCCCCCTCTAGTGTCACAGTGAACATTATTATAGCCTAGTTGGAGGATGACTCAGTTGGATGTGAGCCCTGAAACAAACATGGGTGACTGGACCAGGTAAAGAAAAGAGGACACGACAATAAACCAAGACACTCAACCATTCGCACATTTAAAACAATCGTGAAGTCCTGTTAAGCTCCTGTTGTAGTGAACAAAGTCAAAATTCAGGTCCTGATAATTTAAAAGAACATTAAGCCATTTTTCTTCAGTTCAGCCAAATATGTTTCTGGTCTCTATATGTTTAAAATCATTATTGAAAGCATTCTTTATAAAACAAAAAAGTAAGTACTACTCCATTTTGTTGACTTAAAAACAGATTTAAAGCAAAGGATAAAAACCAAATGAGTGGAGCTCAAGGATACTCCTTCAGTGCAAACTTTCTTTTCCACGGCTTCAGTGTGCACTCCACAGAAGCCTCTGTGACTACTGCGTCACCTCTTCAAGTGTTTCAAATCATTAACTTGACGCGCTGAGTTTACACATTCTGACAAGCTGCTGCGCGTCAAAGGTGTGTGATGAATGGCTGTGGGTGTGACAGGTTTATGGTTTATGGTGACTAAATCTAACACAGTGATGTCAGAGGAACGTCACAACTGAACCACAACTCTCTCAGAAACTGCTCGTATAATGCCATGGTACTCCCCTCTGAAACAAGGGATAATGCTTCAAAACAATTATATTGGAGGTTAAAAGGACTTGGTTTGGAGTCCACACCTAGTAATAATAATAATTATAATAATAATTATATGTTTATATATACTATTTACAGACTCAAAAACGCCATGCTGTAGCTTTTCTTAAAATTATGAAAAACCTCCAACAATGTATTAAAATAAATGTTGAATTTAAGATAGCACTTGTTATTCTTCCATAATCTGGTCTTTTTTGTTGTTGTTGATAAGCACAGTGTCTTGTTCTAGCACCTACAAAAAAACGTCAGGGAAGCTTGTCATGCAGGAGTCTTGAGGACGTTGTCACTACTGGCTATATACCAAATAAAGTCAATGTCTTGAAAAATAATAATTAAAAAAAAGTCCTTGACAGGAACAAAAACCAAATATCAGAATTCTCAGACGATCCACTTGGCCTTTTCCGGTCTTCAAAACTGAATGTAACAACTCTGTAACAACTTCCCGTGTCCTGCACCTGTCAGTCGCTGCCTCCCATGGCTGGTTACAGCTGCTTGTCACTCTCTTTCTTCAGCCGGCTGAAACGCAAACAAAGTAATGTCTTAATATTTGGCGAGTTTATCAGTTAATCTAATTGTTTATAAGTCTATGTTCTGTTGCTTATCTGACCTGTAGTAGTCCTCCTGGCCAGGCAGTGGTCCTCCGTGCATGTGATGGTGCCCGTGGAGCCACTGCTGCTCCATGGCCAGCCTTTGGAGCTCAGCTGACTGGGCATGCATGGCCTGCAGCTGGTGGGCTGCGGACATCTGAGGTGGCAGGCCTCCTTGTAGGTCCCGCGGGTATGGAGTACCTAGAGGAGGCACAGACAAATGATTTGATCAGGCAAATCTGGCAGAGCTCGGATTGATAGATTGGATGTGATATTACTGTTAATAAAAGATGATATATTGGCAGAGAGCTTACCGAAGACTGGGTGGCGCAGCATCTCGTGTTCATGTGGCGGCTGGCCAAGGAGAGGGTTGGGGATGGCGCCGGGTGGGTAAGGAAAGCGGGCCAGGTGAGGTCCGGCTCCTAGGGGATCTACTGCCAGGGGGTGACCCCCCGAACCTGGAGGACACACAAGGCATTCACCACCACCTTTTGGGTGTCAGAGTCTTAGGTTCAAGGCACTCATTTACATTTCAATACAGTGTATCACAAGTTCATGCTACAAGCACTATTACACAGCTTCATATAATGTTACTCTAAAGGTTGACCGAAAGAGTGCAGGGACCGCTACACTTTATTTATCCACTGTAAAGCATCTGCTGGCTCTATCAGAAACTTAATGACGATATAACATGCTCTTATCCAATCTCATATGTCAACGCTGTATGTTACTAAAGAGAGAATAAAATGTAAGGTGCAGTTTCAGGATCATATGGTAAAAATGTAAAATTAGAATCAGTGGAAGTGGAATTATCATTAATTCAAAGTCCCTTTTTTCACTTGAGAGAATTATTATAATTGCATTTATAGACAACTGGTTCAAATTATTATTATTATTATTATTATGGTGTATTACAAAAGATACTTAACTAATATTAACCTCCTCAAAAGTACATTTTCACCCTAATTCTTGCTTACATTTTCATCTACTTTTAAGAAACTTCTCCTCCCCTGAGTTGAAAACATCATCCTGTAGGTGCAGATGTATTCTGTATTACTATACCACAGAACTGGCACTGTTAATATTTTTACTGCCTCTGATAAAATAAAAAAAAAGTGACGCATCTGTTTGCATTTTATCCAAAATCTTTCATACTGTTAATTGTAATATTTTTTATTAGAAAACTGTTCTTTACCAGAAAAACCCAAAACTAAAACTACTAAAATGGCTTTATGACTACTTAAATAACTAATGCTGCTTCTTGGATAGGTAGCGATTTATCTGTGGAGTACCCCAAGGGTCTATTCTTGGTCCTCTTACTATTTTTGAAATATAGTCACAATTTACAAATTGTTTAAATAAAGATATTTCTGCTCATAATACAGATCTCCCTTTCCACATCAAAATGTACAATAGCAAAATATTACATAATAAACACCATTATCACACAATAAAACATTCATAAAATGCTAATACATTTACAAAATTGAAATTAATAACAAAAGTTCTAAATATGTCTGCAAAGGTGTATGGAAGATTTTCAAATATTGATTTGATTCATCTTTCTTCTCGTTTATAAATCAAATTCTAGTCTCATGCATTAGAGAACAGACAGTGAAAACATATTAACAATTTAATTCTGAATATATCTCTACATACCAAATACAAAAATTGTGCTTGCCAAATAACGAGCAATACCAGTATGTTGTTTTCCCACATATTGATGTTTTGAAGTGCAATTCTTCGAATTTGTCATAATAATAATATGAATATATATATTTTAATATAATAATATATTGTGTAAGTTTAACAGTGGTACAGTGAAATTTACATATATGTATACGAGAAGGGCTTTCTTTTACCTTGGTGAAGGGGATCTTGCTGGTGGAGGTGGAGATGGGAGTGAATATGTGAGTGCTGGTGGTGGTGTGGTGTGACGTTGAACATCTGTAGACGGGCGATTGGGTCATTGGCCACTGTGGCCATCCTCTCAGCATGGAGTCTCTCTGCAGCCAACCTCTCTGGGTAGCTCATTTCTGGCCGCAGCTGAGGCCCAGCGAGTGCCAGCCGTTCACGCTCTAATGGGTTCAGGCCCGGATGGAAGGAGGCGAAAGGGTGAGGGCCGGCCATGGGGGGCAACGTGATGGCCCCATGCCGGGCAAAGTGCTCCATGGGGTTAGTGGAAGGGTGAAGTGTGTCCATCTCTGGAGGCTTAACCTCGAAACCGGGTTTCATCCTTTCCCTCAGCTCCCTCTCACGTATCTCCCTCTCACGCATCTCCCGCTCTCGTAGCTCCCGCTCCCGCATGCCCGGGTCAGCATTGTACAAGCTGGGCATGTGGTAGGCCAGCAGCGGGTCTGCAGGATTGAGGGACACAAAGAAGGGGTGGTTTCGATTGGTGGGGGACATGACGTGAGGTCGGGCGTACTCGCTGAGGGTGCGCAGGGCAGGGGTGTCGGGGCCGATGTACGGAGGCACAGCTGCGATTGTAGTGGGGGGGCCGTCGAAGGGTGGACGCATGTGGGCGGGGCCGGCCATTTGAGGATCGCCCATTCTGCCGTCATGCGAGGAACTGGAGGCTTTCTGTGGGGGGGAGAAATGCCATGTTTAGTAAGATTTGAAAGAAGAAAAAAGATTTTAGAGAACCTCTTCCAAACAAAAGGGAGACACACTAAACCACTCACCGCAGCTCGTTCTGCTTCCTTTTCCCGTTCCCGCTCTCTTTCCCGCTCTTTTTCCCTCTCCCTCTCTCGCTCCTTCTCTTCCCTTACTTTCTGTTCTGCTTCCCTCTTGGCTTTCTCCAGAGCTTCCTCTCGCTTCTTGGCCAGTTTAGACGAAGCCAGGGGAGTGAAGTAGAAATCTGTCCTAGCACACGAGTTGTAACCCCGATCCAGGTGCTTGTAGAACCTGAGGTTGTGGTAGAGAAGAAACATTTAACACATTCAACGTTTACTCAGAAGAAAATGTCATGTTGTTCCAGTTCATAAATTAATACTTGTCCAAACAAACATAATAGGCTACAGCCATGATAATTTTGCATGTTGAATGGCAGGATAATGTCCCATTAGATGAAAAGATGCTTACACGCTTATATTAGCTTACACTGGTCCATTATTTAAAAGGAAACAAACTCCCTCTGCATTTACTTTTGCAGCTATGCTGAGTATGTATTAAAACCCTCATTGCTATTCATTGGTAGTCTGAGAGTCACTTAAGCACAAGGCAACTACACAGTCATATTCAGATGCCTCAGTTCATTCGCATCTCACTGCAATTAATCTCCCTGCTCTCCATCCCTGATAATTCCTAGCCATCAGTCACTCAGAGCTCAGGGCTAATTGTGGCCTTGGATGCCTGGTTTGCTGAGGACATTCGATTTGTTGTTTACATCAAAGCCTTAAAATCTGAAGGCAGAGACTCTTTGTTGTTGGATGTGTTCGAAAGCTCACCAGTTTCCCCAGACAAGACAGTAAGCAGCTCAACAGACTACTGATAAATAGCCGCTTGTGCAGGTGTATGTTTTCCTCTTTTTGCGGATAATGTTTTTTTGTGGAAATCAATGCTTGTGGTCGTACCGTGCTGACTGGCTGGCATGGCTGGGCGTGTTGACAACAGTAGGCTCCGGGGAGGGGCTTCTCTGCGGGGGTGGAGGGCTCTCCGGCTCTTCTGACTCGTCCAGAGGTTCCTCTTTGATGTGTATAGGTGGGAGAGCCGGGCCCGGGCCAGTACAAGCGACCGAGGCAGGCAGTGGCATGGAGATGGAGGAGGATGGAGCGGAGGAAGGTGGAGGCTGTATGCCAGGCATAGAGTTTGATGAGGATGGGGGCGGGCCAGTTGGAGGTAGAACTGTACTGAAAGGATGAGACGAGAACGGCGGCTGCAGTGGCCCGTTGGGGTGTGAGGCTGCCGCGGAGGGTGGCAGAGGAGGAGCTGAGGGAGGTTGGTGGCTGGCTGATGGTGGGAGGCTCTGGGACTGAGTGAGAACTGGAGGCTGGGCAGGGGGAGGCTGAAGCTGCTGCCCTTGAGGCATGAGCTGGAGGGGAGGTGGATGCGCTGATGGAGGATGGTGGGTTGATAAAGAGCTGAGGGGCTTGAGGGCAGGAGGTGGAGGCAGGTTTGAAGGCATCTGAGGGAATGGAGGCGCCGACACGTGGGGTTGGTGTTTGTGGGACTGGGGGTTGGGTATCTGAGGGATGGGTGTGGTTGGCGGGGGCTTGATATGAGGCATGGACATTGGGGCAGGGGGCAGGGGCTGCTCTCTGGGAGGCTGGCCGACACTCTGAGCAGATGACTGTGAAGGAGGCGTGTGGGGCCTCTGCTGTGATTGGCCAGGGATTGGCAGGGGTGGGACCTGAGACTGACCCACAGGGAAGCCCTGAGGGGGCATGGAGTGAGGGTGAGGCATGTGTGAGGGGCCTGCCTGAAGTGGATGTGGCATGGGAGGCATGGGCCCGTGATGCGAGCTGGGTAATGACTGAGGTGGGACTGGGGGGCCAGGAGGCGGAGCCTGAGTCATAGGCGAATGAGGAGAGGGAAGCCTTTGAGGGTGGAGGGACACTCCTGACTGGATAAGAGACATCGGGCTTGCCTGGGGCATTGGCTGGGTAGGTAGAGAGGTGGAGGCCGCTGTGGGGGAGACCTGTGGGGGCAGTGACGGGGCTGAGGTTGTAGGCGGAGGGGGTGCGGAGGAGGCGGCTGAGG
Source organism: Nannoperca obscura (assembly GCA_036024295.1). Taxonomy (NCBI): domain Eukaryota; kingdom Metazoa; phylum Chordata; class Actinopteri; order Centrarchiformes; family Percichthyidae; genus Nannoperca; species Nannoperca obscura. The sequence continues at coordinate 6,858 of JAVQJL010082293.1, read as the reverse complement.
TGCCTGGCTGACACTGGATGACTGGAGGGTGCTGGCTCTGCAGGAGCTGCTGCTGCTGGGCAGAGGAATCCGAGTCGCTCTCATTGTCACGGGGGCTGGGGATGCTTGGGGAGGAGCTGCGGTTGTCCTGGTCAATGTCTTTAGGATCACTACTGAGCTCCTCGTTGATGCTGCGCCCGTCAGAGCTCTCGCCCTCGCCTTCCCCCTCGCATTCTGAGGGCGAGTCTGGCCGACTCAGCTCCTGAGGGACAGAGGAGAGAGAAGGATGAGTATCGTCACACCAGGTCTGCGCATTTTCATTGAAACGCACACGAACAGCAAAACAAAGAACACAGACTCACTTGTGTCTTGGACTTTTTGGCGCTGGCCCTCTCGGGCTCCTCTGTGTCTGAGGCTCCCTTCTCTCTCTGCCGTTTGGCACTCTTCATAGGTGAAGGAGCCTCCTCTTTAATCTTCTGTGGAGCCAAAGCAGCAGAGCCATTAAGGTACATTTCACAGAGATACGTGCGTGGTAAAACAACGTTACAAGCAGTCTACGCTGCGTTTACCTTGCTGGGCTTCTTCATGGAGTCTGTCTTGCTGTCAGTGCTGTCGGTGCTTGCTGCGCTGGGTGAGGTACGTCCGCTGGAGCGCAAATCCTCGTTGGTAGGCGAGGCTCTGCCATCGGGACTTGCTGTCTGCTTCTTACGACCACTACGTAGTGTCGACATCTGTTAAAAACATGAGTCAACATGATATCATGTCTAATATTTGGGTTCCATATAATTTGGTTAGAAGAAATGGAGATGGACATACGCTTGAACATCGTTATAAAACCACATTTTTGAAACAATGCAAAGTTGTCCTTAAACTACTGGTCTAGAGATAAGCTTATTGCTTTGAAGTCTCCGGGAAAAACTCAGAGGCTAAGGTTCCCGAAGGTGAAAATGGAGGGATAGATGGGAGAGTAGGAGTGAGTACGCACCGAGCCTCGGTTCCGTCGGGTCCTCATGCTATGCTTCCCGCTGAGTCCATCCTCTTCCTCTTTGACAGGTTTGAACATAAATGGCGGCGGGTCCACAGGCTTCTCGATGGGGGGCAGCTCACCGTACTTCTTGAAGTGAATGCGGCAGTCTGTGCACAGCAAGATGTTCTCCCGGCCCCCGTGGTGCCAGTCCTTCGAGGCTGAGGAAAGCCATTTACAGTTGTGAAATACCACACTCTCATAGGCGGTGAGAAGTACAAACAACACGCAGAAATGATCTCAAGTCTACAGTCATTTTCCCCGAATACATAAACAGTAACTTTGTAGATCAACAGCTAATGAGGTAAATGTTTTTCATGGACAGCATACAACTCTGTCCTCTGCTACATCGTGTATTAAAATGATCAGATATGTACTAAAGTTTGAATGTGTTAACACTATAAAGCCAAAGTTATTAGCCAGTCACGATGTGATCAGATGGGAGCCAGCTGTGTGAAAAGAGGGGAAGGATAATGAAGTGGAGAGGGTGAACGAGCTCTGGGCTCATGTCTGGTTTGATCAAATTAGCCCTGACATCTTCTGATGCCCATCTGTCATACTGCGCTGTGTTGTTTAGACTCGCACTGATCTTAATCAAGACGGGGATAGCCAAGCAAGGCCGCATGACGAGTTTTAGTGTTTGGAAGTGAAGCAAGGTGTCTTACTGGTAGTGAAACAGTGGCGGCAGGCGTAGCCTTTCAGCTCCTGTTCGCTGTCTTCACTGTCAAAGTCATCTTCACTGGCTGAGCTGAGGTCCACTAGAGGAGAGAGAGAGAAAAAACACTTCACATGCATCGCTCATGTATCCTCCTTTCCTCCCTGGCTGCCACCGAAGTGGTCAAATATATACGTACAGAACTCGCTGGAGGGGGGGCGTGAGGGAGTGTTGACAGGAGTTGAAGCGGTCCGTGTCTTGATGCGACGGAAGACGGGCTGGCGGCGGTGTCTGCGGTGGGCTCGACAACTGGCTGCCTCGGGGGTCTTCTTCCAATAGTAGTAGAAAGTAATTAGCTCTCCCTGAAACGAAACAAAAACAGAACGGACGCGGTTAAAACGGGCACGTATATCACAAGAACAAACAAGTGCATTTGTAATGAGGAGGAGAGCCGTCGCTTTTGACTGCAAAGACGTGAATGAACAAAAGGAATTGCGGTCGAGTGGTCAAAGGTGTTGAGAAAATGGAAGAGTCGCTGTGAAATTTCTGCGGGAAAGGAAATGCACATTAGCAGTCAGCACAGTATTTCACAGGGAAAGGCCATGGAGTGGGTAAGTCCATGCCAGGATTTGTAGCTGGTCGGGCATGTTTGTGCTGCGGCCCTGTCTGTCCCAGGATTAGGCGAGGAGGCTCACTGAATGCAGGGATATTAGGATCAGTGCATTGGTGGCTGCCTGGGTGGCAGGAGCTTGAATGGGAACAAAAGAACATGTCAGGCAGAGCTTTGGCGCTACAAATAGGGAGTGAAATGGCTCCTCGCCCCTTCACTGGAAGAGTCAATTGAACTTTAATCAAACATTCAGAGGGGCATGCTTGCCAGCGAGCGAGGCGGATAAATCCACTGTACAAAAGGCCGCCAGGAAATCAATACCCAACTGAAACATTAACACATGCAATCATGGATCAGAAAGCACTTTGCAGAGGCAGCCTGTGCATATTAACTGCTGCTTTCCAGCCACACTCATAATACACAGGCCTTGAAAATTGGCGACAGGAGTCATGGACAATTATGTAGCTTCCTGTGGGGCTTTGCCCTTTTCCTCCTCACCATGAACTCTCACTTGTTAGTGGTCCTTCACTGACTCAACAACAATTTCAGAAAGGTGTGGTGTGATTGTTGGGTGAGCAGTAAGTCACCTGTAATCTTTAGAGCCCAGAGGGCGCCCATCTACTGTCTGGGGTCCGTTAAACTGCTGTTCAACAAAGCTCCCCTAGTTTAATGGCTATCGATTGTTTTCCTTCTCTGCCTCGGCTGAGAAACTTGACATAAATTAGTCAGTGCATTGCTCTGTAAAATGCATTAACAGCTTTTCAGCAACAGCTTAACATCTTCTATCAAAATGTACCAAAACAAACAATGGCAGGAAAGGATTTGATGAAATGTTGGACCGTTTTAAATGGCTATAAACAGCTTTTCAAACAACCCTATTTCAACAATAAGATTAAAGGAAAATTGAAAATATTTTAAATTTGTTACAAAGTTAAATTGCCTGGTGTTGACACAAACATAAAAGGTAACTGTAGCTTTAATTTCTTATCTTCTAATCTCATGAAATACCAATCTACTTGAGGCTAGTGGGTTTCTTGTGGTTTGCTGTGAGAAAACAAGTCAGGGACTGGCCTGCGTTTGTTCCTTTATCGCTTCAACAAGTCGTGTGAGTATCTGACATTAAGGAACAAGCCAAGTCTTTCTCCATCACTGCTTTGATTGGCAGAAAATGCAACTCAGTGGGCTTAGGCCCTTTTAATAAGATCTCCCTTCATGTGGCTCTTAGGGGAAAGTCATATCTACCAGTGGCTGTAGTACTCCGTCTTATCAGGCAAAGCAGTGCTGGGAACATTTACTGAGGGTGTCTGAGCTCGATGAAACCTTCTCAAATTTCAGGGTAAATTAAGGTGTCCATGTCTGGGTTTTTTAGACCTCAAGATGAGCACATCTGGAGCACCGGGAGCGATTCCACATGTAGAAGCTCAGCAGAGACAAATCAGTAGGGCTCCTTTCAAAATACAAAATAACAGTTGAATAAAGAAGGAAAGCATAACCTTCTACTTGTGGAATATTTATAGTGCTTTCAAATAGCCCTGCAAAGATGTTTTGTCCATGGTCAAGCCAAGAACAGAGCAGCTACTGATCATTATATCACAAAAAAAAGCTCTATTATGTTGCCATGTGTTTGTGCATCTATTTCAGGCTGCCAACAGAACTTTCGAGTCGTTTCCTGTGCGCCTGCCTCTTCAGCCTGGCCGGCCAGTTGGGAAGGCAGGGCGCAGGTGCTAACTGAGGGAAGGCAGGCGTCCTGATGTGAAATCTAATTGAAATGTGCAGATCAAAAGTGTCGAGTGGTGCCGAGCGCTGGCTTTGCTCTGTGCTTAATGACTGTTCTCAGCAGTGCCTCTCTGGCTCCTCGCTGCAGGCTGACATCTACACGGGACTCAACAACAGCTTGGCAGAGACAGGGAAAGGTCACCCTGCCTCTCCATCACTTACACTGTGTCAAGTACCATTACATTAGGCAGGGGCTAATGAAAACATTAACTTGGGCTTTTGGGTGGGAATTAACAGGTGCACTGATGAGCTGGTACAGCTGGATGTAAATGGAAAGGGGACAACAAAAGGGGAAGCTAAACAAATGAACACATTTGTTGAGCTGAAAAAGAGTTCTTGCTGGTAAGAAATACAAGGAAAAAGTGTGCTCTGGGCCTCCATTAAAAATGCAAACAGCACAAACGATAAACTAACCGAGCTTTTTGCAACGTCTGTTATACATTTTGCCTTTATAGTTCATGAATACCCATGAACACAGTCACATCGACAAAGAATAGATTGAGTACAGGCAACACTTTAGACGTGTAGTGGAGTTACACAGGCCTTCTATGAGTGAAGTGCAGTTAAAGATGAACACGGCATTCCTGCGGTCGAGAGAGAGGCTGCGTGCTGGAAATTAGTGTCAAACGGAGATTGACAGATTACCTCTCTCAGCCTGCCTGCACGTCAAATTTGGATCCCCTGAAGCCACACATGTCTGATCTCTCACACTGATTGTGTACTTTTCACTATCAAAGTCACTTTGTCGTGCTGCCATATGCTCATGGCAGTACTTTTAAACTTCCATTACCATGTGTTTCTCCTCCATGATTCAGCTCCAGTTTGTGTGTGCGCTTACTGAGGCTTCAGAGTAAAGTTGCCATTTCTCCATAAAACGAAGAGGACAGTAAAACAGAAACAACTCCATGAACCTGTATCTAAAGCAGTTCACCGGCATCCAGTGAAAATTCATGGAAATGCTCGAAATAGAAATCTAGATTGGCCCTGGCCTCCGCACCATAATTTTCCCCCCGGTCCACTAAATCACTGCAGAGCAGTACAGAGTGTGCTGCCGCTCCGCAGAACACGAGATAGTGACAACATAAGCTCGGTATTATAAGGCCTTTTAGACTGCTTCCATCTGCAGGAGCTTTCTGGCCGGTGGATTATCCAACAAGGAAACGGCTTACCCTTCCTATCACGACACTCAGGGCTTCCATTCCAGTTATTGCCACTTAAAATGGTCGTCTACATACAAGTATGTATGTGTGAAACGGATGTGGAGTTCCAGATTATGTACGGCAATGTTTCCTTGACACTCAACCATCTCCGAGAAACACGGCAACAACTTCATCCGTCGTGCGGATATATTTACCCTTCCTTAGTTTACTGTAAGAAGCATAAAATACTTAAAAAAGAATCTCTCTAGAGTAATAGCTGAATAAATGTAAATGTACAAAAAAATCATTTTTTTAATATTTTAACAGTAATTTTTGTAAGAGAAGCCAACAGGTGATGGAAAGTGAGAAAAATGTTGTATTTTATAAAAAATATTTTACAATATCTTATGTTTTAGTTTGTCACATTTTGACTGAATGAGAATAACCATGAAACCCCTGCAGACCACAGAATAATTGCGGGTGGGAGTGTAGGTTGAGGCTGAGTGGGAGTGCAGGATCCTCCACTGGGCTCGGTGGTCCTGAGTGCGCGGGCAGTGCTGCCGGCGAGGGCTAAACTCATGTATTTACACCCTCATCCCCTCTCAGGCCCAGGCCTGAACAGATGGTTTCTGTTTTTCCTGGCAGATTTGTGACAGAGCCACAAAAGGCCCCTGCTTTGACACGAAGCCAAACGGTTAAGGCCGTTACTGGCAAAAGCAAGAGAAGGAGGAAAGAACAGGGGAGAGCTGAGGAGGGGGAGGGTCGAGTGTGGAGGAGAGCCGAGAGGGAGGAATAAAAGGAGCCAGCAGAGGATAACAATGGACAATCAACCCTGACTCTGACCACAAACCTTCCCAAAAACAGGGCAAATCAAAATCTCTGCTAAAAACGTATGGCAGTTTAGCTATAGCCGCGAGAGCAGAGCGCACAGGGAGCATGTGATTTCTGGGTCTTGGTGGCTGATAGTGAGTTGTGTAAACATCCATTAGTGCAGCATGAACCTGTGCTCCTCCTGCTTCCTCAGGAGTCTGCAGCTGGAGGAGGGAGGACTGCTCCCTGATTCATTTCACCGAGGTATGGGGTGAAGGGGGGGGTTCTCCGAGCTAAATCAAACCAGGGTTTAATTATGTATGTGCTCAACCCCTGGACTTGGCATTCTTCATCGACCGTGACAGGTTGTACAGTGTATCGTTTCAGTGAGTGGTGCTCGACTCTTCTGTCATCCTCATGCTGACTGTAACTGTAGGGGGTGACTTTGTAAACGCGTATGTGGTGAAGCAGGTGGTTAAATGCACGTTCCTTTATGTTGAGTCTTTTAACACCATTCCTATTCAAATATCTATGATCTGTAAAGGATACAGACGACATAAAAATGACGCTCTAAACTTCAGTTCACTATGAACATAATGTGCAGGAAGTCAGCTTGATGCTAGAAGCTGGTTTTGGATTTACAAATAAATTCCCAATAAATGAACATGAACAACAAAATATCATCAACACTAATATAAGAACATTCCTGCAACATGACTTGTCTAAAATGTGTGTGTGTGTGTGTGTGTGTGTGTGTATATATATATATATACACTACCGTTCAAAAGTTTGGGGTCACCCAAACAATTTTGTGTTTTCCATGAAAAGTCACACTTATTCACCACCATACGTTGTGAAATGAATA
>JAVQJL010082292.1:0-30086 GCA_036024295.1 Nannoperca obscura | reverse complement strand
TTCATTATCTGTTTTCCCTGCTCTCTCCTTTCCTGCACCACCTCCCTTTCTTCCCTCCTTGGTCACCATGGCCGGCTTAAGTTCAATCAGCTGATCCCGGGTGTAAACAAAAGCGGCCAAGAAGTTGTTGTTGCGCTCAGCTGACTGCAAGTGAAAGTCACCAACGACACCAACAAGTTAACACCAAACAAAAAACCCATAAGTACAAAGTTAAATAACAAAAAGATTTAAAAGAGCAAGTAAGCCGAGCGGAGCAACCGTATCGGGCAACACGCACTTACAAGCGCATGCGCACACATTAAATAAATAAAATACATTACAATCATTAAATAAAACACATACATTAAAGAGTAATTAAATTATTTATTTGACATGGTGCACACTAGGAAGATGAAGAAATATGTCTGGAGTGTTTGGCGATTAGACCCCATTGTTACCCAAGTATTTTAAGGGGATAGTGATGCCAGAGCTGTCCCCCCTGATGGAGTCTAGACAGTGGTGGTCATGATGGAGGGGTGAAGAGCAATGGCTGAAGATCTGGATGGATGAGATGTGGCAGGACCCCTGGGTGGACCTCAGGGTGCTGGATGTGATGAGACCTGGAGGTGCATCGATCTGATGCTGAAATGACAGCTGACAGCAACAGAGAAAGGAAGAGTTTGACAGCAACGAGGTGATTGGCTCAGAGAGGTTGTGGCAAAATCTGATTGGTTTAACTGAGAGAGTGAACGCTCTCGGTCAGATGAGAAAAGAAATGAGTAGCATGAACTGGGTGACATCTTCCATCACTGTATTTTGATTCAGTCCCACATACACCTTCCTGCTGAACCCAAATACTGACTAGAGCACCAACTGTGGATTCATGCGCCGCTAAAAATAGTCCCCAACAAATACAATATTTCCTCCTGTTTGAGTAACATTTGCTAAAAACTACAGTGCTTAGCTGTTTTTGAAAATGAAACTGTGTATTACAACTAACACATTGCTAGGCCGTCTATAACCAACAACTCTTTTCATGTGTCTTAAAATATGAAATACCAGCTTTATCTTTTAGTTGTTCTCTGTGGTAATTACCAGACGTATGCAGATATATTAATACACTTAATGTAGGATGTGGCACACGACACACACGTACACAGGCGGAGGGATGTATATGTAGGGGGTTGGGGTGGGGAGGCAGTTGATGACAGCTGGCAACTATATAATCTAATACTGATATCAAACATAACGAGTACCATGGTCATGAAATGAGAATATAGATACGTCTCCACAGAGTGAATTAAGGTAAAAACAAACACAAACCATTTCACTATTGGGAAGTTTTTGATTTAGGTCTTTTCATGAGATTTGTTGAAAATCAAAGAACTAGAGATTGATGCCAGCTGTTTCCTTTTAACTTGATCCATAATCCACAGTGAAATATATTACAATAAATAAAGCATGCAAAAACATAAGGCTGAAACATACTTTTAGGGTTACAAAACATTTGTGTACTTTGCCACCTATGTTCTGACTGATGTTCAATTGTTGCATTGTTTAATTAGACTCATAACAGTATGTATTGTCATCTCTAAATATAATATCTAATAAAATATTGAATTTTTTTTTTTTTTTTGTCTGTCCTGAGGGGGGTCTTCAGTCCCACAAGCTCCACCCATCACACAAACCCAGGGTGAAGAAAAGGTAAAATACACTTGCTTGTTCGATGACACTGCTCACAGAGGTTTTAGTATTAAAACTGGAGCCTGTAAGGGTTCAAAGCAGGATTTTAATGCGTTTTCAGTGTTTCCACAGTTCATAATGCCAAAAGGCAGTTATCAGAGCTAAATGCTCCCCACATGTCCTACTTGTAATTGCCACTAGGAGGCTAAAATGAATGCTTCTTCTCAGTAGGCAGCCAAGTTTCACTTTAAACCTGACATGACACAAGATTCACAGTATCTGTTTCTTTTTATCTTTGTCATCTCTTTCTCTCTTCATTCTATCTATCTCCCTGCAGTTGCCGTCTATGCCACACTCATTTTAAACGCCTGTGGGGTGTTGGTGTGATTCCTCAGTGCAGAAGTGAAAAAACATGACGTGCCTTTAGGGCACAATTACCCAATGCCAGCCACTATTACTGTGGTTCCTCTACAATCATTCCCTGAGGGAAAAGGCCGTGAAGCCCACACAGCACCTCCCTACACCCATGAGTAATGGATTTATGATATCCCCCTCTCCATATGGAGCCATCGGCCACATAAACATAAACAACTCAGACACATCTTGTGAGCATTTCACTTCACTGCAGCCATATGCTTATAACTCACTTTGACTTATTCAACCAAACCTGACCTAAAGCATTTTTCTATTCGGGGCTATGCACACATTTTTACAACTCAGCATGTAAGGATTAAGACTGAGAGAGAAAGACAATCGTCTCTGAAAGGGCTTTAAGAAAAATCCATCCTCTGATCATCATACTGCATCAGTGTATGAGGTTTAATGCATTCCAGGATGTTTTGTGATAAAGTGTTGTAATTTGAAGATACCATTAACTCGCAGTATTTGCCTCCTACATTTCTCCTATTTTGTTCATTTCTGCAGGACTCACCCGGCCCTTCTGACTCACTGGATACTTTAGCATGATTTAGTCCAAACGTGACCTTGAAGATAGAAAAAATAAATGAATAAATCTTTGCACAAGGCCCACTTACAAGCTTTTTGAAGTGACTGGAGATGAAACTGGCTCAGTTTTCGTCATGTAACCTAAAGGTCAATATTTAGCTCATGTCAGTAGTGTAGCCTGTGGACGGGATGAGAAACGGAGAGATAGAGAAAGAGAGAGATAGAGATAGAGGGAGAGAGTGAGAGAGAGGGCTCCCAACTGTAGACTGCAATGTTAAGCGATGTTTTCCTTCCTTTTCAAGGGCGTAACCATGATATAGACGTGGGGGGGTGTTCACATTTTTCCCCTCAATTCTGTGATATTTATTATGAAAATGTGCACATTTAGAACGTAGTTTTGAGGACAACATTGATCATTTGAATAGTTGATTTCTCTGAGATAGTGGCTGCCCCTCCACTTCATTTTGTGTTGGTCAGTTGCTAACTGTTGCTAACAAGCTAAAACAAGCAACTTCTTCCAAACCTGGTTTTGCATCAACAAGACACTTAATTTTTGCTTGTTGTCAGCTGTTTAATATTTCATGAAAAATTGGTGTTGTCTTAATCTAATTAAAATTGGAGTTTTGCTCTCAATGTAACCACAATCATGATCTGATTCTGAGCTTCATTAGCGAACACTGATAGCAAGAACATGCTAACTGTGCTGTCAATCAAACAACCAGGAGTTGTGTGCACTAGCATGGAAGCAACAGAGTGTACAATTGGGGGGAGGGAGATTGATAGTATTCTCAGTATGGGGGGGTGGGGGGGGTGTAATGCCTAGCTCTTGTTGTGAGTGGTTTGATGTGAGTGCTCACACACCCTCCTTGTGAAGTGTAGCATGTTTGAATAACCACTGATTTCGGAGCCGTCTGAGAGGACGCATGTGTGACAATAAAGTCCTGGCTATTGAGCAAACATTCTCATCATGAAATTGGGTGTGCCAGCCATCACTCAGAATGGCACACACACCCTGATCACAAAACTCATGGTTTGAATCTGATCACAGATCATTTTTCAGATAATAAAAAGATAAAAAGTGAGACAAATAACTTTGCTTTCCATGTATTTTCATTTAAATGATGTGGGAGGTCTCTGAAGATCTTCCTCTTCTCCACTAGCCATGATTGTCTAACACTGCGCTTCTTTTCCTCTTTCAACGTACATCCCTGATTCGTTGGAATTCATGTTAAAAACTGCTGTTTTAAATAATCAAATCAACGTTCAGTGCTTCAGCGTGTTACACCAGTAAACCTGGCACACACATGCCTATGCGACAGGTTCAGGTAATGACCACTGAGCCATCGCCATGTCAACTCAGTGATCCACTTCAGAAAACGTTATTACTATGGCCAAATTCTGTTATTGATCAATCTGTCAATTAGTTTTCCTTTTAATATATTTATTGTTTAGCTTGAAAATCTGAAAAGAATTGAGAATGTCCATTACAAGTTCAGAGAGGCTACTGTAAATAATCAAGATTGTCATAATGGTCATATTGGTCACATCCAGGGCTGTGGCTACCACTCAGGGCATGTAGGCCATGTGCTCTGTCTTTTTCCTGAGAATTTTGGGGGTTGTAGCAGCCTGCTGGAGTTACACATGGTGCCTATTATAGGGGCTTTAGTTTTTTAGACAATATGTTGACTTCATCATTGAGATTTCTTGTTTGGAAATAACAGTTTTGCAATAAATTAAATACAAAATCATTTAAAACATTTGAGAGACTTTATGTTTGGTGTCTGGTCAACATTTTCCAAGACTTTGGTGGAAGGAGGGGAGGACTAGGCCCTCAGTATTTCTAAATCTCTAGCTATGGTCATTGTGTGTGCTTTGGTTGATGACGATGTGCTAAGAAGTGTTCACACACTCATAAAGCAGAATGCACCACCATAATGTATATGTTTGTATATAATTAGATTTTTTATAAAAAATGAAATGTGTGTGCTGTGTTACTTTGAGAGACAGAATGAGTGTGTTTTCCTGGTGGCTGGTCACAGTGCACATGGATGATTACACACATTGACAGGCCTGATTCATCACTGTGCACTGAGCCTATGGCAGCTACCTGCTCCCCTCCTATAGTCACAATACATTTTGTCTCTACAGTAAGCTTTGTCTCGATTACAAACTTTCTGTCCTGCACTCGTACAAAACAGATATTTTCATCCACTTTTTATTTCCACTGTGTAACCCTACATTGAGGTAATGGGCTGTGGCATTTTTATTGAAATTAATGTCTGTTGTGTTGCTCTTATACTGATGGAAATAATATATTGTTTATAAAAGTTTGAACATTTGGTGTTCTGAAAACAGTTCTTGTGAGGTGTGTACCAATAATCTCCATTGGGTGCACACCAAGTGAAGCATGTTGTCTTTCCCATTTCTTATGCAGAGATAGAAGACTTGAGTAGTTAGCAACAATGAAAACAGTGCCAGCTGCAGAAACTCCAACTTCATCAACAAAACATCTAATCTGGTATTTCAGCAGAGACAGATACAGCTTTCAGGGGCTCCAGAAAGGGCAGATGGTGCAGAGTGAATTAAAGACCAACAACAAAAATAACTTCCAACACGTTTAGTTTCCTCATTACACACAAGGAAGGGATGAAAGACAAGAGACACTTGATTTGGTATTTGCCTGTTGTTTTTATCCACTGCTTTCTCTTTGACCCTGAGCCAAAGAAAAACAATGGCCCTGTATCAAACAGATTGGCAGCCTGAAATTCTGCTCTACAGAAAGTCAGACATGATGACACCATGTCAACATAACCTTCTAAACCTTTACAGTATTGATCAAAAAAGAGGGTTTGTTTCAAGAGACCTATTGCATTTTTCACCTGCAAAATGCAGATGTATCCTGCCACAGCTGCTATGTGGCTATTGAAACAGATAGACTAGCCAATCAGCAGCACCTATCACGCCTGACCGCATCATGGTTCACCAACAGGCTGAAGCAAAACCGACTAAACCTGTTGTGAGGTCATGAAAGCTGTGGAACAGTGAAGCTATGGAGGACCTTCAGGCGTGCTCGGACTGTTCAGGTGGGATGCTTTCAGGACCCGCTACAGATTGTCTGGATGAGTTCACAGAGGCTGTGCCGTCCATCTGTGTACCATCATGCACGAGGGTGAGCTATGACAAACCATGGTTAACAGCTAAACTCAGACAGCTAGGGCAGCTAAGGGAAGAGTTGTTTAGGAGTGGGGACAAATACAGGTTTAGCAAAGCGCTGAGAGAAACTAAACGACTGAACTCTGAGAACAGCAGCTCTCAGCCAACAACTCTGGCTCTGTCTGGAAGGGACTCAGACAGATCACAAACCTAAAGCCCCATCCATTAACGACTTGCACCTGGCCAACCAACTGAATGAGTTCTACTTGTACAGATTGATCTCATTCACCCATTCACACACCGATGGCGACGGAGCTGCCATGCAAAGACTCCATCGGGAGCATCTTAGGGTCCAGTTCACTCTCCTTTCTTTTACTTAGCAATGAGCAGCTACAAAGGATTCAGGTAGCAGCCTTTCATTGTTAGTCGGTACTGACCATCACCAGCTAAAATGACAATAGTTGATGGCAGTACGTTATATCTGCTGTTTTAGTAACAGTTCTGGGAAGATGGTGAATTATTTCCGCAAATGTGAAAAAATGTTGCAACAAGCAGCTTTTAAGAAAGCCCAACTCCATATCCACTGACTGTACCCTCCATCAGTATCAAGTCTCCTGTTGCTTCAGGACGGGAGTGAGCCAGAAGCCAAATAACTCTTCTCCCACTTCTCCTGCAGCATCGAGTCAATGACCTGAGAAGTCTGCCGATAAGCTGGGGAGGGGGAGAGAGATAACGCTTACAGCCACAGACTCTGAACAGTGACAGAGGCTATCACTGTCAGAGGCTGCACACTGACCCACACCATCCATCACATACAGGAGGGGAGAGGAGAGTAGAGGAGAGGAGAGGAAGCAAGAGGAGATGAGAGGAGAGGAGGGGAGGGGAGGGGAGAGGAGGCAAGACGAGAAGAGAGGAGGCGAGAGGAGAGGAAGGGAGAGGAGAGAGGGGAGGGGTGAGGAGGTGAGGGGAGAGGAGAGGAGGCGAGAGGGGAGAGAGGAGAGGAGGGGAGGGGAGAGGAGGAGAGAGGGAGGAGAGGAGAGAGGGGAGGAGAGGAGAGGAGATGAGGGGAGGGGAGGAGAGAGGGAGGAGAGAGGGAGGAGAGGAGGGGAGGAGAGGAGATGATGAAAGGGCAGTAAAGAGATTGGACAGTGGAGTTAAAATGTTGGAGCTTAGAAGAAAAGAGCACAGGAGATGAAATTTAAGAAGAGATCACATGAGAGGATGAAAGGAGAGATGAAGAAAGAGAGGGAGAACTGGATGGAGTAGGATGGGTCTGAGAGAAGAACAGGTAAGAGGCAGAACGGAGGAGAGAGTAGAAATAAGACAAATGGGAGCAGAAATTTAAGAAGACAGAAGAGGAGAGGAAGAGAGGAACTAAAGATGAGAAAGAGGAAATATAAGAGCAGAAGTTGATGTAGAAGAAAGAAATGGAAGTAGAAAGTAGAAAAAATATGGAAGTAAATAAAACATTGAAATGAGATTGGTCAGGTATTTGTTTGGTGGGATCTCGAAAAATTAAGATCTCCCAAATTGCATTTGCTTGTTTTTCTTTTTTTCATTTCTTTCTTTGTCCGCCATTAGCTCCACATGGACGGGCATAACAGCAAATTAACAAGTACTCAAGTATACAAAATATGCCGAGCTCAGTATCCAGCTGCAATGTCCTCTAAGTGGGGAAAAACAACATTGTAGATGTAATGAGGTGGAACATGGAGGGGTCACAAATAAATGCTTCACTTCAGCAGAGCTGTTGTACAATGCAGCAGACAACGGCATATTGGAAAGTCAGCACTCCAGGGCCACGTTTTTCTATTTGGAGAGACAAAATGTTTAAGAAGACGTTGCCACAAATTGCCACCAGATGTGTTCTGAATATATGGACCTCTGTTAGGAGAAATCCTACGCTCCTATGACAGTCACAGTGACAGCGAAGCCCTCGCAAACATCTGTTTTGGCTGCAAGTGAAGCACAATGAGCTTGGCCTACATTAGATATTACAGTAGATCAGCACTACTGATCAACACTTCAAGCATCACAAAGCTGATACTTTAACTCTGCATCATCGTCTATTTCAACAGCAAGACAATTTATGGCCTCACCAGCACACAGCAACCACATGGACTTTTCTTTAGTCCCTGACTTGTATCACAAAACTTAGGACTTGACTTGAAACATACTCTGACAAACTTGACTCTTGACTGGAAACAAACTGACAATCTGAAAATGAAACCGGCAGCCAATTACAAACTTGAGACTTGAACTGTCCTTAAGAACCTGAAATGTGACTTAAAGCAACATTATACAACTTCTTTACTTCAAAGTAGGATCTTCAAAATGATTTCATGCTACACTGACTTGTAATAGGGAGAATGGTTTTATTGTTACTCCACGTCCCAAACTCTTGTTCTGGCACTATTTGACTTGGGTTGAACAGGTACAATCTCTTGAACAGGTAGTGCGTAACGCTTCGCGGCACTACGTCACACATGGTTCTAGCTTTGTATTCTCTGTACGGACATCAAGGAAGAGGCAAAGAGACCGATAAGGACGCTGACAGAGGAAACTAAAAAGAGAAAAAGAGCGAGTGACTGAGCAAGAGGCCGGACAAGATTACATTTCAGACTGGCTTTCAGTCGTTGGCGAGAGCTTCATGAAATGAACTCGACTCGCTAGTCAGCCCACCAAATCCTTCAGCATATCAAGAAATGCACGCGTACAGCTGTCCATGATGTTGAACTGCACCTGCAAAACTGCTCTGATTCGAGACTTGACTTAAACTTGCCGTGATGGACTGTCCAAGACTTGTCCCAAAAGCCCTAAAACCAGCTCTGAACTACAGAAGAGAAGGTCACCTTTTGTATTTGGTGTGTCCAGGTTCCCCCTGCCAAATTACAATTACAATAGGTGGAAGTCACAAACACTATGGGAGCTGAAAAGGAGAGTCATCATTCAAGTGTTTTATTAGATTCTTTGTGACTTCCAGGCCTCCAAGGAAATAGCACTAGTAAAAAAACATCAGATGGCAGCAGTTTGTTTCGATGTCTCTCTGCTTTAAAAGTCATAAGGAGGGTTGGCAGCTCCTCAAGGCAGGCGAGGCAGGCTTTACTGCCGACGAAATAACACTAATGAATTCTCTGATCAAACACCTGATGATAAATAATAGAGATGTGAAGAAGTGTTCATCAATTGGGCTAGAACAAGAAGTGGTCCACCTTTATGTTATAAAACTCTGGCATCAGCCCAGTGCATCAGCAAACAGACATAAATCAAAATACAGTACATCAACATGAAGAATAGCAGCAGCGGAGAAGCCAATCCCACATCTGGAGTGTGCCGTTCAGTGGGGAGAGTAGTAATAACCCTGATTAGTTCCAGTGTTGATGGCTGCTTATGGAGCTTCCAGGGGAGAGTTGAATAGAGATGGAAATCAGATGGGCTCAGCTACGGATGATTATCTAACCACTCTAGATCAAAGATTTCCCTCAGTCTCATCACAGAGGATAAAGAAAAGATAATTTCACCCTGCACTACAAAACTACCTGTGTGTTTCATTGAGAGCAAAGGCCACGTGCATCTGCATATGTATAGATTGATGCGCATATGGTTATCATTTTATATGTGGCAACACAACCTCAACAGCTGGGATGATTTATCAAACAAAAGCTTCTGAAATGGTTAATAGACTATGCATGGACTGTGATTATTTGATTAATTAATTAATGAATAAATTACAGCATAATGTGTTTATAAGAACTCAAAATGTTCTGCCAGAGAGAGGCCGCTGAGAAAGCTGTGGATGAAGCGGAGTGAACCATCTGTGATTTCTCAAGCAAGGTGTCTATGTACAGTATGTGCGTGGGGGGGGAAATGCCATGAACATGCCTACATACATGTGACTCATTTCTGTGGCTTTTCTTCAACTCCCAGCATGTCAAAGTGAAAGAGCTGACGTCATTGTGAAGTGAAGTTGGGTTTCATTTGTGATTTTAGGCAATGCTAAATAAAAGTGTACACTCAGAGTGAAGCCTTTGAACATAGCATACCGCTCCCCTTAAGAGTAATGCCTGGAGGTCTTTGCCAGCAGCAGTTCTTCTGGTTTGGGTATTTCCTCCTGCAACATCAAACTAAACTCTATTTAGAAAAAACACAGACATGTTAAGGCTCTGCTACATGCATTTGGATTCAACACTAACTAGGAGGCTAACCTGGTGTCGTCTGATCCCACTGTCTTTAACCATTTCTCAGTCCAAACAGAAGCCAGTGAATATAGACAAACTCCTCCTTCAGGTGCTACCACTGAAAATGCTGTTAAATCAAACCACAAGCAAGTAAAGTTTATAATAAAGTAATTAATATGATAGTAAGACAAAACTGGAAACTGACAATATATGTGGTCTATGTTATTATACAAATACATAATTTGCAAATATGTCTAAAGAGTCGTGAAACTGAAACTGTCGGTATTTCTATACTCATGTTTGGGAATGTATACAATATTCTTTACATGCATACTTACAAATTGTGTATAACAATTTTAAAAGGTTTGCTTTGACCACACCCAACAGTGATGTCACAGTGTCCTGGAGTACATCTGTGCATCAATGCAGCAAGGTGTGAAGTTAAACCACTGGAGGTAAGCAAAAACAAGAATTTCAGGGGGTGTTGAGTTAAATCTTCTTTTCCCTTTACATTTATGTCAACATTTCTAAGTTAAAATTTCAGGATTATTTTACACATGTACAAATTGCATGCACATGTAAATACTTTTGTACGTGTTCACAAACCTGAAAGCAAACCAAATGTGCAAATACTATAGCAACAGATTTGGGTCCTTAATCCCATTTTATTCCATTTACTGCATCATTTAAAAAAAATCAGTCACCAATTTAAAAAAGCTTACATTCATGATTTTAAAATCAGGTATTGATCGACATGATGACAGAGACATCATAGTGTTCTTGAAGTAAAGTTCTACTTAAGCTATGACATCCAATGACTTCAGCAGATAAATGTGTCACAGAAGGTGTTAAATATTCAGTATCTATGTATGCATATAAGGACATGCAGGTCACATGGTTTATTCCATTGGCTGTTCAGGCATCAGGCTTCCAGAGGAGCAAAGTGAGGTGTGAAGGTGTTTCCTATGCTTCTCTAACACACTTTTTAACTTGGAGATAAAAATAGCAAACAGACAAGAGAATCCTGCTAATTGAAGACCCTGACTCACAGCAATGCAGCTCAGATCCGAACAACTGCTACTACACAAGGGTTCCACCATTATGGGCAGCTTTAAAGCCAAACACCTTAACCTTATTTTACCATTAATCAGAAGTGAAATTAAATCCATTTCAAATCTATCGTGTCAGGTGAAAACCGACACAGAGTACAGCACATTTTACTTTTAATAACAGACTAAGATGATTGTAATTAATTGGTGACTCTACTACCACAGTAACAAAAGGAAATTCATTTAGAGGTGAGAACTCCCAAGACAGCAACATGAGCTGGAAATTAAAGACAGCACACAACACTATACAGCTTAACACCATCTTTTAAAGAGAAATAAAATAAGAGAGAGTCAGTGTCTCACTTTCAAATCAGTGTTATAGTTGAATTTACCCTGAGTTAGTCTGTTCTTAAGTCTTTTGCAAGTCATTCCAGGCAATAGGATACCTGAATGGCTTTTCACCCACTTCAGTTTAAATCTCAGATCGAACAGAGAAAAGAGGAGTCTTTTGACCTTAAACCATACTGATGCCCACAGACCAGGGCCATAGAGACCCAAAGTAAGGGGACAGCCTCTGGATGGCCTTATAAATAAATGTCAGGCAGTGAATTGACCTCCGCATATAAAGAGATGACCATCCATCTACAGCATACAAATCATAGTGAAGTGTCGTAAATTTGCTACCAGTGTCAAATCCCAGGGCAATGTGTGAAAAACTGTCTAAATATTTCAGACAACGAGGAGAGGCTGACTAACAGTCAGTTTAATCTGCGGTGACTGTACTATGCTGTTCTGCTCACGATCAGCTCACACACCGAAGCTTTCCATTTTGGCCAGTACGAGGAGTTTAGAAATGGATCATCAATCCATTAAGATAATAGTTTGGCACTTTTTTATATTCACTTGTTACACACTTTTACAACCTAAATTCCAAAAAAGCATTGGGAATTCGACACAGTTGTGATTTGAAATGAGAGAAAAGTTGGCTAGCTGTACAAGGCATAAAGTCTGATCTAGAGTGTTCAATCTACACAGGATGTGGATTTTAAGGCTCATAAATACTTTGTCAACCAGCCAGCGTTAAGCTCAGTTTATGCTTGCCTGCTCGCTCGACAGTTGTCTCCAGACAAAAGGCACCATGTAGCACCTCGCACAGCTTTTATACCTTAGCAACAGGAACGATTAAGTGATCACACAGGTTCTTTCACATTTCCAGCTCTCACAAGAAGGCTATCATTTCATTCATGAATGAGCAGAGAAATAAAGAGGTAACATATATCATTTTATCTGGAATTAATGTTTTCTCACTTCCTGGCAAGTCTCACATTTCAGCCTGGCAACAAACTATCCCATCACACTGCATGACAGACCTTGACATTACCCAAGATTTGACAACTGTGCATCAACAATAATTACGCCTGGAGGTTATTTTTGGGGCGTTTCTTGGGTGTCTTGGTGCCACATAATCTACACTTCATAATATGTGGCCCTATCTCTTATGGGTCTGTTTGGAAGCTTTGTTGATCACCCTCTGTTGTGAAGTATAAAAGCAAATGCATTCTTCTAAAGCGACCAGCGAATGTGAATGCGATTCATATTAGCCTTCCAGAACGGTTACAACAATGATTCATATGACAATAATTATTCAAGTGTAATTTGAAAGGTATTGCTAATAGTGGTGAACTCACAGAGACTTGCTGCTGTTTACCACAGATCTACTTAGCATTTTAGTGTCTTTCAGCTAAAATGTTTCCAGCAGCAGTAGGCAGTTGTTTTCAGAGAAAAAGCTCTTAATCCCACGACCTGCCCATCACCAAACAGTAGGCAGACTCACTTAGTATCTCGCTGGTGAACATAGTGGAGCATTTTGAAGCTAAAGAGCCACATATTTTTCTCAGGCACTGGTTGAGACTAAAAACAGAGCTAAAAATATACTTTGTTAAGTTAAGGGAAATTTTGTTGTGGTAAAGTTTAAGGAATGACCATGACCACGGTTTAAAGAACACTACATTGACACAAACGGACCCATCCATCCACCCCAGCCTCCTCGTTACACACTTTTGAAGCTTTATACAGTTTCACTTGAATGGTAACGTGTGTCCAAACTTTTGGACTGGTTCTGTGTGTTGTGCTACCTTTGCATTTGCTCTTGAGAAGAGTTCAAATGTACTCAGCCGCTGTAGACACAAGGTAGGTTGACAAAGGTTGTTCTCATTTCAAAACATGACTGATGCTTTTATTTTCCTTGGGAAGACATTATTACTACAGAATAAAGGAGAAAATAACAGATAGAAACTCACATTGCCAACTTGATTGGTGTGTAGGGTATCTGTGGATGAACTCTTCACTGATTTAAATGTATCAATGTAAAATTGATCCCTGTGCTAGCTAGATGGCAAGCCGTGCAATTAGGTGCCACAATTTGTCACAGGTATTTTGCATGTCTGTTTCAACACCTACATCTGCTCATGTTGGCATTGGATACCAATTGCAGCCTTGATATGAATAATTATTTAAAGCAATCACATCTAAACAGCGATTCTGAATTGAGCATGAGGGCTGAGGCGTGAATGTAGCCATTGAGGCTCTTCGTGGTAAAGCTTTGTGGCTGTTACATGCTTGTCAGCCTAAGTTCCAGTCTCACTCTGCACATTGGCCAAGCCTCATTAAGCAGCCATCCCAAGCTTCTTGTTTAGTCCCTAATTAGGGAAACCAATGGTGTTGCAGGATCTGGTCAAACTCCATGTTGCTCCGAGCTACGATATCCTCCCCACAGTACTGTGGAGAAGCCATTAGGTAATTTCAAGACATGGGATATTGGCATGCTTCACCTTTAGAGTGCTTGTGATTCAAAGTGTGTGTGTGTGTGTGTGTGTGTGTGTGTGTGTGTGTGTGTGTTTGTGACTAGCCTGTCTGTGCTGACTGATTGCTGTGTATTTACTCCAAAGCATGGTGGGTGTCACACACAAAGCAATCTGTGGAGCTCAGAGGCAATAGCACTGTCTGTCTATGTCACACAGCCCTGTGTCTAGTCTCTCTCTATCTCCCTTTTAATCCATCTTCTATCATCCCGCCGACTGTCTCCTCATCACCCATCTATTCATCTCCCCTCTTTCAATGAACCCTTCTGTTTACCCCCCCCTCACTGTCTCCTCTTCCTCCCTCTGATGTCACAAATTCCGATATGAGGTTCTCTGATAGCACACAGCCTTGGACACTGCGGCCTTGTTTGGAGAGGACTGATCAGAGGATGAGAAGATGGAGGGAAGGCAAGTGAGTCGAGGGCGCGGGTGTTTTCTGAGGCAGCGGGAGGATGTAAGATGCAGAAACAAAGGAGGACATCTAGGTTAAAAAAACATGCATGAATGCCTCTGAAAAGGCCTGTGTTGTGTTGCCGTCTTGTCTCATCCCTGTGACTCGGAGCCAGCCGTGCCTGTCAGGGCACTACTGTTGAGTCTATTTCTGTTATATGCTCTCTTTCTTGCGGATAAAACAGTTGACTGCTAATATCCGTACCTGGAGGCTGAGGTTCCCTGACCCTGAACTTGACACTGTCCCAGAAAAGCATGTGCTGTCATAACAGGAGACAAGTCCTGTACACTTGACTCTACTCAGTCTTATGGCAGGCCATACAGGGATTTTAGTGGCGCTGTGACAAAACATGTACTTTTCTTGCAACAAAACAACACAAGGCCACCGTGAGGTTAGGCAGCCCTGTTAGTACCTGTGTGGTGTTGTGTGTTTAGTATGATGCACAGGATGTTGATGTGGGTCAAACAACTGCAAAGTCTTGATTTAAGCATTTCAATATTAATGAGGTTCTTTTTTTGCAGGCACCACGGGCTACAGTTAGGGACTAAGGTTTTTATACGACGTGAGGGGTCGGCTGTATCGCCTGGTGAAAAAATCTCTGAGTACAGGGTGAATCAGTAAAGGAGAGAAAATGGTTAGGTTTAACAGTAGATAGCAGAACAACACACAGAGGACGCCATCAGCATGACACTTTAAATATCATTTCACCTTTAAATGCTTCATGTATGTCTACGCCTGAGTAAATATGCACTGTTGCACAATATTTAAAGAAGTGCTTACCCAAAATAAGTCAATTCATCTCAGTTCCAATAGTGAGTTCTAACGCCTTGCAACAGTTTAAACTTAGCTTCTGAGGCTTTTATACCATTTTCATGTAAACTATTGATTTGAGTCTAGAAATATTTGTATCGGCTTTTGAAATACCACGATGGCATTAGTTTGATTTTCTTTCATTGTCAGTACGAAAACAGGTATAAACCTTCTTTGTAAATGCCTCAAAACAGCAACATACAAGCTTCTGCACTGTCAGTGTCAGAAGCTAAATTAAACTAAACTGGTTTACTTCTAGCAGACTTTTAAAGACCACATCCTCACCTGTTGAGACACCTTTTCACCAAAATATACAGTGTGACCCAACATGTTCATCTCTGTCTCCTAGTAGGAAACGCAACATTATGCTGCTATAAATCAACAGTGATCAGGTCAGCGCATAAGCTAAATGGAAAGTGAACCTGTCTTATCCAAGGCATGGGTGTATGTCTTTTTACAGCGCCCCCAATAGTATGATTCGGTAACTTGCAAATGTTTGAAGTGGACTAAATTCTACATAGAATATTTTTTCGTACTATCAAGCAAACACAAAAATACACATAGAAGTAGAAATGTTCTTTCAAAGCCTAACCCTAGATAGCAGGAAGTCCAATGAAAAAATTGTGATTTGAAAGTTTTTGAAAAACAGCCGCCTACCCTGTCTGTCTCATTTTCATTGTTTTGCGTATGCACACGCAGCATGCCACAGATTGCACATTAGTGAGTCTTACTGCAGCACAAGGAGAGACGAGGGAGGCTCCTTGCACCAGAAGGGGACAGTAAATGACAACCCATTTTGTGGCGAATAAGACTGCTGGCCATCAGTGAGTGATACCAGGCTGACTGAAAGTGCGCCACAGCATTAGGCTCAAAGCGTTCATCTGCCTAATCCACTGCAAAGAAATCAGCTACGTGCCTCAGGTTTCTCCCATAAGCATCACTGGGCATGATTTCACCCTGCCATTCTTAGTGCGTTTCAGCACAAACAACAAATCATTGTACTGGACTTAATATTTATGAAAATAAATATTGTCATTAAATATGACAAACGGTATTTAATTACCTTAAAGTTTGTGTATAGGTAACAATTAAAGGCATTGTGGCATCAAAAGGGGAATACAAATGTAGCTGAACTAAGGATACAGAGGTGTTTTTGGTTCGTCTTTTTGCACTGTATGTGTTTGTCACTCATTAAAGCCATTGCCTCAGCCTGTTAGGAAAATACTAAGAAGTCTAACAAAAATATCACTTAATTGCATTAAAAATGAAAAAGTCATGCACCACGTTTGTGTTGGATGGAGAACCCACACACCAAAGTCTATTCAGAAATCCTGCAATTATATACAGCCTTGCTCACTGGCCAAACTACACGTTGCTTTGAGAAAACGAGCTGCAGCTGAACGGACAGAACGGTTTCAGTGAAATTAAAACTTAAGCAATGAGTGTGAGGAAAAGTTAAAATGTATATATTTACTGAAACTAATTCCAATGGCTGTGTTTCATGTGTGCAGATTTAAAGAGTTGCGCTTATTCACCTCAAGAAATGTCTCAGAATCCGTTCGAACTGGCATTTAACCTTTGCGAATGAGCCAAGACTCATTCAATTGCAAGATTATTAAATAAGGTTAGGCGACACTGTGTCCCCTGAGAAACGTTCCTCCTTTCATCTTCACGGACTGATTAGCCCAGACGGCGACTGTTCACCAGCGGGGAGACTCCCTGAGCACAACCCGGCTGGGTGTGAGACTTGAAAACACGGTGCTACTCCCCAACCGGACTAAAGAAGAGCACACTATAAAGACGGGCCACAATAACCACAATACATCTCCAGATCACTTACTAATTTGATCTCAGTCTCTAATTTTGACCCGAACTGCCAAAGAGTAGTGGCATCGACCAAATCGACACGAATCGATTGATACGGACACGCATCTCACCAAATAAAACGCAGAGTAAATAAAGAGAGAATAAACACGCGGTGTTGTTGTGTGTACAGTAAACTTGAAGGTGAACACCGGGGTCTGTATGAGGTCAATAAAAGTGAATATGATCAATTTGAAAAATTAGAATTTACCTTGAGTAAGTTACCAGTCCATTTGATGCGTTCTGTCAGTGGTCAAAGCTCGGTGCGTTCACTGGGCATTCACCAGTCCCAACCGCCTGTGGATAAGTCCACAAAACGCATTCTAGAAACGCAAATGTCGTCTTATACTGAGCTAAATAAATGTAACGTTATTGGGGTAAAGACGAAGGGAAACTCAGAGATGACTTCTGACTGTCCGTTAGTTCCGAATGTGCTTCCAGTGCGTACAATTGGTTCCGAAAATCCCGATATTTACGCCGACTGTTATTTTCTTACATCGTTCCAAAAGGAAACGTCCTCCGGTTGTGTTTCATTTATCAAGGGACATCCTTTCTTTAAAACACTTGTTTGTTATTCCACAAAATGTGAGATTTCTCTCAAAAAGTTATTTTGAAAATGTAAAATCGTGCCTGTCTTCAGGTCCCACGGTCTTCCAGGTGAACGTGAAGGTTTAACGGAGCGGTAAATCAAGGAGGGCTCGCGCGGGTCTCGGGCACCGCCGTCCCCAGCTCGCGGCTCTGGAGCTGCTGTCTGTCTGTGTCCGCGCGCAGCAACAGCCACATTCCTTATTTGGAAGCCCGGCGCTCGCGCTACTGTCAAGGCAGTCAAGTTGTAGCCTACCGAAATGACTTCCAACTAAATCTTTCAAAATAAAGTCCATAATTAGAGGAAGCGCTGTAACACTTCTTAACACAGTTTGTTTAGAGTTCGCATCACTACACTTTACAAGTCAGTTCAACATAACAGAAAACACACGTGTACTCTCTCTCTCTCTCTCTCTCTCTCTCTCTCTCTCTCTCTCACACACACACACACACACACAACACACAGGTATATAAGGAATATGACAACAAGGTTGGGGTTAGTCAGAGATCAAATATTTGTAAAAGGGCCAGGGTATCTGGAAATCATAGAGGAAACCATCCCTTGGATAGGACATTAATGCCACATTCAAATTAACCCCAAATGTAATTTATACAAAAACACAATTTAGAGAAATACTTTTAAATAAACAATACATTCTCACTTAATGCACAAACCGACAAATCGTGCTTATTAATCTCTGAAAATTCGGAAAAGTGTTCAAGTGAAGAAACATGATGCAGTCACAAAGAAATGTAGGATACAAGTAAAATATAGTGTTGTGATATGTATCTTTTTGCAGTAAAGGTGAATGTATTCATAACCACTAAACCCTATATAACATACACATATGCATACTGTAGCCAGCTCATCCTGAGCTATGAAGGACAACTTTCAAAATGTTACATCTGTTCTTGTACTATCATTTTAGTTTACGTTTTAGGAAATATGTAGGTATGACTTTTTGGTACAGCATTTGTTTCTTTTATACGTTATACGTATACGAGTAATACTGGAAAACAATAATGAAACATCATTCAATAAATAAAGGCTTCTCCCATGGGAGTGGTTTTATTTTGAAATCAAAATCACCTAATTTCCTGCCAGATTCTGTCTTTACTGTGTTCAAAGTTGAGGGGGTTCCTCTCAATAGAAAATCCACCCACCAGCCCCGTCTTCTGGAGTCAAACAGCGTCAATTGGATGTTGTGTCAGGTCTGTGGCACCACCTACATTTACCACACAATGAGGAAATGTTCAGAATGAAAAGCCACAACTTACAGGTTAAATAAAAACATTCAGTGAACGGAGCAAATTATGATGCACCAGTATACAGACAACATCAGCCACTTTCTCCAACTCATCAAACTCTTACCTCACCAACAAGGAGATTCAGAAACCTAGTGTGCATGGTAGGTAAAGACACCTGAGGGCTTGTCCTCAGTACAGTGTGTGAGAACGAGGGAGTTTTAACCTGCAAATTACATTCCAATCACACATGATGGAGTTTTGAAGGCAGATTCATATAATTTTAGACTAAATATCTTTAGGTCTGATTGTTTTTGGAACAAATGAAAAGTAAAATTATATTTCAATAAAGGGATTTCTTTATAGAGAAAACTTTGGAAACCGTCTGTGGGGCCCTTGGGCAAAAACAAGTGTCTCCCATCAATTCTCTGGTTCCTCCAACTTTCTGTGTATTGTATATGCATGTAGTATCAAGAGCACACTGCAGACACATGACAGCTTTAGTTTTTACCCTAGGGACCCAGAAACCAACTAGCACTCCAGTCCTAGAATATGAACTGGCCCCAAGTTTGTTGTGTCTCAGCTTGTGGTAATTTTATTACATTCAAATTCTTCTATGGATATGCCACATGCAGCCTAAGCATACATCAACTGAAATACTGATGTTTTAGTTCATATATGAAACACGAAAAAGGTGTTAAATCCTTTTAAGGCCCATAACGTTCATCGTTTTATAACACTAGGGCAGTAAAATTCAAAATGAATAACTTTCATTATCACAATAGGTATCTTTCTTATATACTGCACAGACAGAAGACAACTTTGAGACATTATTTAGACATTCATTTTTGATTTGTCAATGTTACAATCTGAACTGAGGATGTGCGAGTTTCAGATTGTAGCAGACGTTAATAAAACTTGTAGTGTCCATGGGGGGGGATCATAGGGGGGTCCCAGGTCATGTTGATGAGGCCGGTTGCAGAGGGGAAGAAACTGTTCTTATGGCGTGAGGTTTTGGTCCTGATGGACCGCAGCCTCTTGAGGGGAGCATTTCAAAGAGTTTGTGACCGGGGTGGGAGGGGTCAGCCACAATCTTTCCTGCAGGCCTCAGGGACCTGGTGGTGTACAAGTCCTCGAGGGAAGGCAGATTACAGCCAATCACCTTCTCTGCAGAGCGAATGATACGCTGCAGTCTGCTCTTGTCCTTGGCAGTGGCAGTGCCGTACCAGATGGTGATGGAGGAGGTGAGGATGGACTCAACAATGGAGGTGTAAAAGTGCACCATCATTGTCTTTGGCAGGTTGAACTTCTTCAGCTGCCACAGGAAGTACATCCTCTGCTGGGCTTTCTTGGTGAGGGAGCTGAACATCAGCCACTTGAGGTCCTGGCTGATGATGGTGCCCATCCCCACCAGAGATGAGTCCAATGAGGGTGGTGTCATTCGCAAACTTCAGGAGCTTGACAGATTGATGACTGGAGGTGCAGCTGTTGGTGTACAGGGAGAAGAGAAGGGGGGAAAGGACGCAGCCTTGAGGGGAACCGCGTGTTACTGCTGCTGTTGAAAGACGTGCCATATTTCAGTATGGATGCTCCCAAAGGAGTACTAATGATTCAGTGTCCTATTCATATCATTTCAATACTGTTGAGCATGCCTGATGATTGATTAGGCTTTGACATTCAGACAAATGAATGTTTATTTTTACCAGCAATGCTAATGCAAGTGTTTAGGTTGCAGTTTTTGCGGTTTTATTTGAAATGTTGAACAGCAGTGATGCTGCTTTGAGTCCTGACTGATGTTTGTAATAAACTCTCTGATCTGATATTGTGTCTGAGTTTAGATTTCCCTGTCTGCCTGTTAGCTTGTGTGCTGTCACACTAAAAAGCTGTGTGCCATCACTGATCTGGTTTCTCATCCATCAAACCAAACACAGCTCAGATGTTCCCAGGACTTGAGTCTCTTCTAACACCTAAGCAAAGGTTTTCTTGCGTGTTCATTTTATGTGAATATTTTATTTACATAGCAGTCACAATAACTTTGATTATCCATCCACCTGTTCATTTTCTTCCACTTATCTGGGCCGTCCAGCCTTCCCTCGCCCCAGCAACATTTCCCCACTCTTCCTGGGTTATCCTGAGGTGTTCACAGGCCTAGATGAGATCTATGATCCCTCCAGCATGTTCTGCATCTAACAGTTGAACGCACCCAGACATCATTCTGATCAGATGCCTGAACCACCTCAACTGGCTCCTTTCTATGTGAAGGAGCAGTGGCTCTACTCTGAGCTCCCTCTGGATGCCTGGGCTCTTTACTTGCTGATGGGGAGCCAGACACCCTACGGAGGAAAATATATATTTTTTTTTTCTTATTTTGTTCGGTCACTACAGCTATAGATGATGATTGGAACTCACTCCCAACTCAGAGGCAGCACTCCACCATTGACACGGCCTCAAACTTGAAGGTGCTGACTCGAGGTCATGGTATGATACTACTATACTGCGTCCTGCTCCCCCCGCCCCAGCTGCATCTTGATCCTGCCCATTAATATCAACAGTCGTTGACGAGCAACGACCATGGCGGAGGCATACAATGACTCGAGGCATGTAATCATTGCCAAAGGTGCTTGAATTGAACATTCCCCATGTTGTTTAATGTGTTTTTGTACCTTCTAAGCCACAGTTCAAAGTTTAACAGTAATGAACTGTAAAGTATATGATATGCTGTCTGTAGTACATTAGATCAAGCATGGTGAATATAAGAGTTGGTCCGATTCGCAGCCATTTCAAATGTGTTGCTGCTGCTGTTTCCAGTGTTCCTTTCACACCTACAGCACCCTTCAGAGGTTTGATATTCATCTGATTCCATAACTATCTGCAGACATGGATCCTGCTGACTGGCAGAGTATCACTGAAGGCCAGCATGTTGTCCCCATATGTCCCCAGCCCTGGAACAATAACACTGCTGTGGAACACGTGCAGCATTAGCTCACAAGACTCAGCAGCATGGCGTCAGGGACACTGCCAGGGTCAAGCAGCTGTTGGCCTTCAGGCTGCTGATAACTTTGTCCCTTTGCTCCTTATCATGAGTCTAAACTGTTGATGAAGCCAATCTAATCGTGGTTAGAATTTATTTCAGCTTTATGGAGAAAAATTCTTTTAATATAGACTTTGTATAACCTTTCATTTCCTGTTCAGTGGCAGCTGTAGGACTGTGGAGACGGGAGTGTTCCACTAGAATAATTCAAGTCTTTCTCAATCTTTAATTATAGGACACATTTCAAAAGCATCCATTCTGTGGGTACGGCCTTGTTTCATTTTTAGGTGGCACACGTCTGTTTCATATCATGACCGTTGTCTTGAAAATAAAGCTCACAAAATGCACATTGTACATGTTAAAGCAGCAATGCTTTTTAATGCATCATTTAAATGCACATTAAACTAGACAGAAGTAGGTACATTTGGTTAAAGCAGCTCTGAACCAGAACGACCGGAACAGTGTGTCTGCATGGGCATGCGGAGATGCCGTCCTGCACACTACGTCATGGTCAGCTCCATCCTTGAACCACAAGGCCTGTGGACTGTGTCCCTGCCAAAACTTCCCCGACCTAATCAACGTTCATCTTTTTCAAGAGTGGTGACATTTCCTCTTGTTTAGTTGCTGCCCGCTCAAAACCTAATCGTATAAATTACTACACACACAATGAAATCCAAACCACGCTTTGCAATGCATGAATCCACCTTAAGGGTATGATATATAGATACGGATACATGGACATTCCACAGCTGAGGGCACAGACACTCTTAGATGTTAGGATGAATTCTAAAACTAAGCGATGTGCAGTGCATGGCACCACGCATTTGTGTGATGGTAACTAAAAAAAGTGCTTTCGAATTTCAGGTCTATTGCACTTCCTATTATCTATATAAGACACAGGAACCCCCATACACATCAAGGAAATGATGTGTTGGGATATAACTATCATACACACGGTGGATGTGTGATTCACAGGCTGGATTTTTAAGTGTGCAAGACGACAGACAAGCTATTTAATAGGTTCATGTAAAACAAACATTTTACATAACTCAAGAACAAATGTTCTATGGTCCTTGCTTTCATACAGAGTCCCAGCTATCCCGGGCATTTGAATCTGGCAGTTTATCCATGTGACTAAACACTGAACCCTACGAACCTCGAGGCGCTGTTGGTTCGTTACCACAGGACCCTCCTGAGGTCGTCTGCTGCTCCGTCACTTCAATAAGTGTCTCAGCTGGTCCTGCAGGTTTTTAGAGTGCTCCATACTGGAGGGTGGAGACGAGCAGACAAGAGTCAGTGCACGTCATCAGTGTGTGTTATGACTCACTGTGGAGACAGTAATGCCGTCAGATGTTTCTACTGAAGCATAAACAGAGTAGTGTTTAGACTCACTTCTTCTGGATGGCCTCCTGCCTTAGTGAGAGACAGACAGGCAGACAGACAGACTTAATATTCACTTCCAGCCAGAGCTAAAATAAAAGGAGTTTCACATGTCTGTACTCATGAACAGCATATACTCACTGGTACTGTAAATGTGTGGTGATGATGGACATTTTTCTCAGACTCTGGAAGACAGATGATAATGATGCTGAAGTGAGCCATGTTGTAGACCATGAAAACAAAAGCAGACTACTTTAGCTTTATTTCATTCATTATCTATCCATTATCTATAAGCGCAGATCCTTAGAGTGGGGGGGCTGTAGTCGATCCCAGCTGACACCGAGTCAGTCAATCACAGGGCTGACACACAGAGACAGAACACCACCAGAGTCCCACCTGAGGGAAGTGAACTCTCTGGTCTAACAGGATGCAGTCTTTGTGAAACAGTGTTCATTCAACATGTGTGTTTCTCACGCTGTACTTTGTGGTACTGTTGTTTTCCTCAGCACTGAAATAGAGTTTCCACTAATTTGGCCCCCATGGCATGTTACCGAATCAGGGTATGTTCACAGACTGTGTGTTTGGATACTTACATCCTCCGAGTGCAGGATGGCATCCTCCTGAATCACCATATTTCTTGCTGCTTGACCAAGAAGCTGGAGGAGACATTAGCAACAATATGGTGTTAAGGGCTGCAACTGATCATTACCCATGATCTTCTTGGCTGGCTCAGTAAAATGTCAGATAATTATCAGACAAATAGTTTCAAACTTTAAAATATTTAAATATCAGTTTATTAACACAAAGAAAAGTAATTAATTGTTACAACTGAAAGGCTGGATCCAGAGAATCCTGCATTGATTCATTAACAACTACCAATCCACTTTTTGTGAAATGACTAATCAATTAATCGGCTAATCTTTTCAGCTCTAATGACAGCTTTGACAGCTTCTGTCTGAAGCAGTCGTGACTTCATCTTCCACACTGAGGTTTATTAGAAATAAGTTTCGCTACATTAAAAAACGGAGTCCTGCTAACTTGTTAGCTTGCATTAGCAGAACCAAGTCACAAAATAATTTAAAGCTCCGTTTTCAATATTAAATCCCTGCCTTCCTGCGGCTGTTTCCGGTTGTTCTCTACGTGTTAACGTTAGCTAGCGGTGAAGCTGTTAGCAACTGCATTTAACCACTACTAAAGTAATTGTTTTACCTCCTGACTGCGGGACCCCTTCAGCACCTGGCGGGTCAGTGCAATCACATCCCCGCCACACGAGCCCACTTTATCGGATAATAAGCCTTTGACAGACTGGCCAAACCGCGGCTGGGACTCCGACGCCATTTTCTGGTTTTGTTAGCGACGGTGCGCGGGCAGGGCCAAATATACAGCAACGCGTCTACAACACTTACATCATAGTTCCTGAAATGAATATGTATGTATATATGTATAATGAATACATGGACTTCCCTTTGTATTTTATTATCACATGCATTTGATATATTACACGTCACAGTTTGACCCCTTGTAGTCCACAAATCTGTGTCTCTTCACCTGCCTCAGCAGAACATCCCTGCATCTACAAGTGGTCCAACAAGCTGCTGCAGAGCTTTAGATGATGATCATGATTTTGATGTCTGTTCAGTGACTCAGACCAGTTATAGAGCTCTGCAGGCTCAGGAACCTGCTTACATTAGAGATGCTCTGCAGTCCTGGACCACCAGCAGGTCTGTAAGGTCCTCTGATCAGGGTCTGATGGTTGTTCCTCCATAACACCTCTGTAAAATATGCACACTATTTAAAAAGGATATTTTGCAAATTATGTTTTGCTGCCATAGATTATGAGAACAATAGAACAACTAAAGAACAAGAAGTTAACTGTACAGTAAGCCGGTCCTACCAGTGGTAAAAGAATTACCACAGTGTGACAAATACTCTACTAAAAGTCCCAAACTCAGCCTTTTACTTGATGCTGTACTTTTAGTAATTTCTTCAGTAAAATGTAATTAGCTTTCAAAATCACAGCACAAAAGTGGCCCCTTTCATGGTGTTGCATTATTGGATGCCATATTATTGTTTTGTATTTGAAGCAGCTGTTGTTGGGTGTTATATAGTTGTGGGTAATGTATCAGTCATCTCTTTTAAGTGTAAAAGGTTCATTTGCAAGTAAGCACTAGCTATAGCCAGAGAATATAGCTAGAAAAATGTAGTCAGAAAAATGTAGAACATTGTACAAATACTACAAAACTGTACACAAATACAGCAATGGTAATCTTCAGTTACTTCCGTCGTGGTTTCCTGGAAGGATTCAAAGACTCAAGTGTCATCTTATCTTGTTTAAATTGGCCCAGCCTTACATATTCTGAGTCAAGGACATGGCATTGAAGGAGCTGTATAAAAGTGTGGCCCTGCAGGGCCTTCCTGCAGAGCTCCTCTCTGTGATGCATGGCCTCTGCTGAACCAGACCTCTCTGTCAGGGCCCTCTGCTGCAGATATGGCTTGGTTTCTGTGTCTGTGTGTGATTTTGGCCGTGGGACTGGCTTTGTTAGCGCTGCAGTTGAAGCTCAGGATGTCTGTGCATAACCCCCAGGAGCTCCCCCGCCTCCCAGCGTTACCCCTGATCGGCAGTCTGTTGAGTCTGCGGAGCCCACACCCTCCTCATGTACTTTTCAAAGAACTACAAGGCAAATACGGACAGACGTATTCTCTGATGATGGGCTCCCACTGTGTCATCATCGTCAACCAGCATGCACACGCCAAAGAAGTCCTGCTGAAGAAGGGAAAGATATTTGCAGGAAGACCCAGAAGTGTGGGTATAGCTTTTCTTTATTATCTTCTTCTTAGTAGCAGCAGTTATTTATGTGTTTTCCTTTCCCACCCCTGTCCTCTGTGTGATGAAGGTAACCACAGATGTCCTGACCAGAGATGGGAAAGACATTGCATTTGGAGACTACAGTGCTACCTGGAGATTCCACAGAAAAATAGTCCATGGAGCTCTGTGCATGTTCGGAGAGGGCTCTGCATCCATTGAGAAGATCAGTGAGTACAGTTCACTCCTCCAATACCCAAATCCAATACTTTGGCAAACAGACTTATACATACAGTATTAATCATGAATATTGGAAGTTCTGTCTAAACTGTTGACTGTAATGTGGATGTAGCAACCTTTTAGCCTTTGACACTGCCATGTACAGAATTGTACATAGAATGCATGTTCAGACTGCCATGTTCAGTATTCTAAACAAGAACAATCACAAACAATAAAGCTTAAAGTTGAAATAAATACAGGGAATCTAACTGCCCTCTAACTGATCTTTTAAATTAAATAAATAATTTGAGATAGATAGATATATATATATACACACACAAATCAGTGTGTAATATCAGTGTGTGAGGTGCTTTATGCCTTCTTGTCTTCTATATGAAAGTGTAAAGAAAAGATCAGATTGAGATGTTTGAATGCATATGAGGAGCATACCTGAATTTTGAACCCAATGATCAAACAGACTGGGGCTGCAACAAACAAGTAATTTCATTATCGATTAATCTGCCAGTTAGTTTCTCAATGGATCAGTCAGAGTAAATGCATGTATTCCATTTAATATCATTGAGGTCTAAGGAAACCAAGGTAAGGATTCACGTTTGATAAGTTAGTAACCTTTGCGGCATTTTGATGGAAAGTAACTAAATACATTTACTCAAGTAAAAATTGAGATACTTTTACTTTATGCTTTTTATCTGTTACATCTCAGAGAAAAATGGTGACACACACACAATGCACAGTACAAATAAGTGAACATTTCTGTAAGATTTGAAGAGAGTAAGCATTGTAAACATGTCAGTAAGTGAAGGTGGTCTGTTGCCTGTGTCCTGCTCAGTCTGTACAGAGGCCCAGTCTTTGTGCTCCATCCTGTCTGAAGCAGCAGCTGCTGGACTGGCCCTGGATCTGTCTCCTGAGCTGACTCGGGCCGTCACCAACGTCATCTGTTCACTCTGCTTCAACTCCTCCTACCACAGAGGAGACCCCGAGTTTGAGTCCATGCTTCACTACAGCCAGGGCATCGTGGACACTGTGGCAAAGGACAGCCTGGTGGACATCTTCCCCTGGTTACAGGTAGACAACATGAACGCTCTGGAGAACAAAATGAGAACAGAATTTGAACATGGGGATGTAGGGGACATACAGGAGATAAAAAGGAATGCTATTAAAAGTAATCAATGTGTGTGATTAGTTAAATTAATTTAGACATTTGCTGTGTACCAGTAAAATAATACTAGTTACTGGCATAATGATATAAGACCCCTTATGGGATATATTCCCATAAATCTCATAAGATGTGTGTCTGTGTGAAGAAAGCATTTGTGTCTTTCGACTTTTGTGCTGGCAGAAAAGTTTCTCCTGCTGTGTAAAATGAATGTTAAAAATATGACTCAACTCTGGTTCTAATAAGAAGGAAACGAGAACAAAAGAAGAGAGTAAGAATTACAATATACTGTATGTTATTAGATTTCTTCGTAATCTTATTTATATTAAATGTCTACAGAGAATATTTAAACACTAATTGTACGTCACACTGTATATATAAAACGTATCAGTGATGCCTGTCTCTTGTCACAGATTTTTCCCAATGCAGACCTGCGTCTTCTAAAGCAGTGTGTTTCAATCAGAGACAAACTTCTACAGAAGGAATATGATAAACACAAGGTACAGTTGTGCTCTTACTAATAATATGCCCTGTGTTATCACTAATGAAGAGGGTTGTGATTTAAAGGAGAATATTTCTGATTCTGATTCTGATATAGTATAGCTATGCTTACAATCTGTAACTATAATCTCTTAGGAAGGTTACGTGTCAGTAATTATAGTGGGAATGGAGACACTGTTCAACAGGCACGCTCAATACCAATTCACTGGTAGTAGTATAGTATAGTACATATGCAAGAATATAAAACTTGTCTTTCTGTGTAGTGTAAACTCAACAAACATGGAGGACAAGGTTTCCAAAAAGAAGACGATATTTAGCTGGTTTAAATGAGTCTCTGTCTGTAAATAAGATTCTAACAGTCCTTTCTAGTGAATTCCTCTGGAAATCAGGAGCTGCTTATGACTTCTGCTATTGTATATATACTGGCTCCTTCGTGTTTGCTCGAGATGATTATTATTGTGATGCATAGATACTGACATACTTCACTGTGGCCCCTCCCAGGCAGACTACAGTGACCATGTGCAGAGAGACCTGCTGGATGCTCTGCTGAGAGCCAAACGCAGTGCTGAGAACAACAACACAGCAGAGATCAGAGCAGAGTCTGTGGGCCTCAGTGACGACCACCTCCTCATGACTGTGGGAGACATCTTTGGAGCCGGTGTGGAAACCACCACCACTGTGCTCAAATGGGCTGTTGCCTACCTCATCCATTACCCACAGGTAAGGTTGGAGCAGCAGCGGTGTGCATGAGAAGTGGGGGGTTGTTTGTTTGGTGTTTTTTGCCTTTAAAAAACATGTAGAGAAGCCAATCATGTGCCTTAAACTGCAGTTCATCAGGGGTCCACTAGATGCTACTCTGACTCTACTGAAGTTAAGGGGAGAAGTCACTTTATTTCACAACTCTCACTAGTTAATCTCACTTCTCCTTATGTGAGTCTTGGTTATGCTTTTTAAAGTCATTGTTTCCTTAAGAGACAATAAGGCTTAAAAAGAATTAGGTTTTCAACCACTTCAGCATGATTGACAGATAACTCAGCCTATCACAATCAGCAGTTGTTACTGCCTTTCCTTATTGCACACTTGGATTCTCAGGCCCCAGTGACTGATGATCATCCAGATGTCAAACCATCTCCTGAGAAACCTGTGGATGATGACACATCCTTAACAGTGTTCCTCCAAATGTCTACCGTCATATATCTCTACTACTAAAGTCTACTGGTAGTCAGCAACTACAGTGAGAAATGCCGTCAATGCCTCATTGATCAAATCAAAAGAACCCATAATGCTATAAAACTGCTCTAAACTATGTAGCTTATAGGGGAACTACATCTGCAGGGAGAACTCACTTTGTGTATATGGAGTGTGAAATTCATACAGCTGGATTGTTATGGCGCTTACCACAATGCCAACGTGCACCTTTGTTGCTGGTCATATCACTCTGCATCCCCTCCTTTACTGCCTACTGTCCAATAAAGGTAAAGTGCAAAAAATATTTCTAAAAAAGTGTAAAATTCATGCAAACTCAAGGACTGAGAAAACTCTATGAATCATGGGTTTGTGAAACATCCATCAGGATGAGAACAAAACAGATGTACTTTACAATAAAGTGAATTGTTGGTGCAGAACAGTGTTTTTGTGTGTGTTCAGGTGCAGAAGAGTATCCAGGAGGAGCTGGACATTCAGGTGGGGGGGGACCGGTCCCCCCAGCTCAGTGACAGAGGCAGTCTGCCCTACCTAGAGGCCACCATCAGGGAGGTGTTACGGATCCGCCCTGTGGCCCCTCTGCTCATCCCCCATGTGGCCCTCAGTGATACCAGGTACTCTCAACACTGCCCTGACACTCACTCGGCCATTCACCATCTCATCATCTCATCCTCCTCTGACAGGACGGAAACAATGTCAATCGATAACTGATCAATACAATGAATACAGCAGCAGTTATGTTATACTGACAAACTGGAACGATTCTACAGGATTGTGCTCATGATGAAATCCTGTTTCAAACATTATTCATGACAACATAACCCTAACCCTAACCCTAACCCCCTAACCCCTTTACACCCGGGATCAGCTGATTGAACTTAAGCCGGCCATGGTGACCAGATCTGCGGACATCCCGCAGGAGATCTGGAGAGAAACACACCGAGGCTGCAGGGGAAAGAAAAATCAGCGA
>JAVQJL010082286.1:0-27642 GCA_036024295.1 Nannoperca obscura | reverse complement strand
CTCGGCCAGATTTCTAGATATGAGAGCGGCCCCATCCAAAGTGGGATGAATGCCATCCCTCCTAATCAGACCAGGTCTTCTC
Source organism: Nannoperca obscura (assembly GCA_036024295.1). Lineage (NCBI taxonomy): Eukaryota > Metazoa > Chordata > Actinopteri > Centrarchiformes > Percichthyidae > Nannoperca > Nannoperca obscura. Next base: position 27,560 of record JAVQJL010082286.1, on the reverse strand, counting down.
CAGAAAGTGCTCCAATTATCTACAAAGCCCACATCATCACCACCAGTCAATAATAAAAATCATCTGCTCTGTCACTTCTTCCTGTCAGAAACACACATCTAAACTGTTTTCAGCTTCTCTCCATATTATGGCAGCTGCAGAGCCAGTGGGTTTGTGTAATCTAATTCTGAGAGGACCCACTTAACATGCAGGACCCTATAGATACACCTAGACATAAATCTCAACACCACAAGGAACCATAAATCTCTTAGTCGATCTACCCTCGTCATACAAATGAAGCGGAGACGCCCTGCGTAGAACCGCGGCCCTCTGCTGAACAGGCGCTACCCTAAGGCTATGGACGTATTATAATCCTAATTCTATGATGGCAGGCACTGTATACTGTATGCAGTAGGAGAGGGGATTTTAACAGTAGGCTTAGCGACACCTCTCTTCCTGTGTCTGTACTCCGTGTGAACCAACCTGGTAGCTGAGTCGGTGTGGTGACCTCCCATCACTTCTAATTAAAAAAAACCCAACATGCTTTCCATCCTCTGATCTGGTGAGTCTGACTCATGGTCAGATATCACCTGCTGCATCTGCTGTTGGAGAAAAGTACATTCATCCAATATGGTTCTTATTGCCAGAAGGGGCTTCACTGATTCTGGCCAGAGTTAAATTCAACTGGTTCTCGCAGCCATTAAAAAAAACAAAAAGAACACCACCTTACTTGTGGAGTATGTGACTCATGGTAGTGTGGGACTGCACCACGAGTTGATTGAACAAGGTTCTCGTCGCAAGGCAGCGAGGAGTACGAGATAGTCTGACAGTAATGGCAGAGACCAACAGTGGAAACAGAAGAAGCAGACTCCCCACTGAACTAGAACGCCACACCTTGGTGAAATAACTACTTTGTAATGGGGTAGAAATATTCCCCATTCTGGTGGTGATTTGCCATCCTGAGCATTACTGTGTGTTGGCATAATCATTTGTTTGCCTGTGTGGGTTGTCTAGGGCGACCAAGGCAGAGAAATAAGAAGTGGAAAAGGAACGGGGAGGCTTTCGCCATTTAAAAACAGAGCAGTTTTAATGTAGTTTCTCCCCAATGCAAACCCACTCACAGTGTGCAGACGTGAAGATGTGTGGCTAAGCTTATAGAGACCAGTTAATGGCAATATCTGTGTGAAATGATGGTACTATATACCTGCTGGTTTTGTGTCCTGTCAGATAACTGCATTCACTCGATTTCCCAAGTGTAAGTAAGTCCCTAAAAAGACAAAAATGTAGGCTGATCCTGACTTGGTCCCGTAGGCCAATGTCAGACTGGGAAGTCTGGCATGGGTCAGCGGTGGTGAGGTATGTGTGCCCTGCAGCCTAGAGAAGACTTGGTAATCTATACTACAATACACTACTTCTGCAACAAGTGGGTCACTAGCTGCATTCACAGGAAGCTTTTAATTCCACTAATAAAATCAGCCCATTCAAAGTAAAAATGCCTCAAAACACCAGAATCAGAACAAAGTAGCTCTACGGGTGAAGACTTAGTATTTACAAAACCCCGGAGGTTATAATAGGACTCTCATTGTTTGCCATCTGGTTGATAAATAAAGTAGAAGGCTATATTCTGATGAGTGTTGGTTTATTATGAAAGTGATAGTGCAACATACCCCACACAGGTTGTGCACGTCAGAAATATACTTTCTGATCATTTGCTGTGGAGCTTTTAAACAGGAACAGATCATAAAACTGATACATTTTATTTACCAGCCATGCACCGTAAATACATTCCAGGGAGATGTCAGTCAGATTGATTAGATTTAGAAACAAAAAAGGTTGGCCCATGTAACCACAGGCACTGGTAGCTGTGCAGACGTAACTGCATTAACAGAAATGTGCTGGCAGAGATACAGGATGTGTCGGTGTGTAAGAGTGGATCTCAAATTCCTACAGCTTTGCCATTATCCAGGTGAGCTACTACAGTTACATATAACAACGGGGGATATTTATGTAATTCAGCCCGGATTTTTTTTAAAGATCATATACACTTTACGATGGCCTTTCTGGTGGAATTCAAAAATCAGCTTGTACTGGAGCCAACAGGGGCCGTGCACCGACTGACTTGCAGCATTCCTGGCTTGTCCTCATGGTTACAGGCAGGGGAGCTTTCAGGCTGCCTAAGCCACCCAATCATCCCCCCAGAACCTTACAGCCAGGATCAAGTGAGATTTAGCTTACAAAGTGGCCCTTGAGTCCTACAATGGGAACCAGAGTGCCTTAAAAAGACTTCCATGTTAATGTTGCAGTGTGGGCAAGCTCCAGGCGTGCTGAAGGGCCCTTGAGCAAGACCCAAAAATCACTACTAAGTTCCAGCACCGACCCTGACCTCTGCACTTCCTCTAGCCACACAAGTAAAATTTAGTGGAAACATTATTCTTATAGCCTTAAAATCTTCTTAAAAACACGTGAATAAAGTATACAACAGACTGACATAATTTCGAATATATCCAATAAATCACAACAATAAGAGTTTTCCTTAATGAATGCCATTTCTGTTGGTGGTGTGGTCTACATTATTCTGCCAAGTTTCAAATTAACAGTTATTTCCGGAAAAAAAAAGATCCTGAAACAGGATGAAGGGCACTGCCAACAAACAGACGTACACAATCCCCATGTGATAAAACAACGTATTCTCCGCCAAACACGTTCACAAGAAGAAGAGCCCGTCTTGAAGTCGCTATGTTTGTAGTGCACTTTGGTCACTATTTGTCAAACTAAATGAGACGTGACTTGGCAAGTTAAAGATGTCAGACTCAATCTTTTAGTAACTTTGTCGCGACAGCCCAACGTAAGAACATTATAGTATGTCTTGCTACATACCATAACGCTAAACTTTGTTCAAGTTCAGAATACAAATGTAGTGCTGGTTCTCCGTCACTGTGGTGTAAAACTGGCACAGCAGTAAGCAAAAGTCAACTTCGGCACGGTGAAACTGGAAAATGTAGCGAACAGTTAAAACCCCAGCTTCTACCTTTTTCTCTCAAGCCCACAGTAATGTCTTACTTCTGTGTCTGCCGGCAGTCCACGACTGTTTCGCCACACTTGGGCTCCGGATAATAGCTCTCCCAGCCGACTTGAGGGCATCCATGTTTGTAAAAATGCAGAGAATCTGTGAAGTTTGCTGGGGAGTCTTCAGGAGAAACGTTGTTGACCAGACTGCTGATGGGGAGGATGGACTTGTGGTGCCTTCCAGTGCTGTCAGAAACCCCGCTATTTACGAGGTCAGCGCACGTGAACGAGCCCAATAGAGAAGTAAATGCTGCATTTGGGTCAAATGGGACATCAGAGACCGTTCAGGTTAAGTCTGTAGGGAGATACTAGGAGAAATGTATTTTCATTATGTTCTTCAGTAATTAGCCATAAGGAACGTTTTAAATCAGAGCTGGATGTGTTTTTAGTAGTTTGTATTAGTGTATTTAAGTAATTTACCTTTTATTGTGGAATAATGCTGCTCAGAAAGTAGTCAGCCAAATCTGGAATAATATATTTGCATATTATAATTATACTTTGTATCTTCATATATGAACACACAAAACGCTTTTATTTCATTACACATGAATGCAGCATCGTTGTTGAGATGTGACATTTAGGTAGTGGCAGCCATGAAAGCTCTGTCACTTAAAAGGCATTTTCTGATTTGAATTTGTACTGATATACGTTTCTATTTTCCCTCTTCAAGTTTCATATGCCATACAATTCTGTCAATAGGCCTTGCATTGCATCATCTTCCTGGGAAATGTTAAGATAACATTTATGTCAGCTCATTACGACACACATACTTAAAACCTGTGTGACAAAGCAGCTCTGTGGCCTCTGGATTTCTATAAAAAGGCTTGTTTGGTTGTTTTGTCTGCCCTAAAGCAGCTGAATGCAACTTGTCCATGTATTTATTACTAAGAAATATATATTTACAAGGGGTACCTGAAGGTAGCATCAGCCCACAGGGCAACCACATTTTTTCTGACTGTAACCACTAGTGCAACAACACATGCAGATGATGTCAACATGTTTATCTAGCTGGAAGTGAAAAGAAGATAAACTAAATGTTTGAAATGTGTGCAAGTTGTTGGCTGAATGGAAACATAGGCAGCGTCTGAATTGAGACAGGTTTGTTTGCCAATAAATGTACATTTGTACTGGTTCTTTAAATTTGTTCTCTGGCATTAAGTTTCTTTGTTTTGACATCCCAAATGTTATGGACCACACTGTCACTATCTCGTGATTTCTTCTGGGTAAAGATTCCTTGCTAGTGTTACAAAAAGGAAAACTAGACACACAAATCTTGACACGTACACAGACTGAACAGCTTGCATTGCCACCAGCAAGACTTTCTTTAATAGTGATGGCCAAAGTGAAAAGTGTGACACAGCCACCATCACTTTGGGTAAAGAAATTAAACATAGTGGAACAATGAAAAGAGAAAACGCGCTTTTTAAAAAGAAAAAAAATCCTTCTCTTCATTCTACACAAACTTATAAAATGCAACTTGAGAACTAAATTCACAACACCAGAGCGATCCACAAAAAATATTTTTTCCCCAGGTAGGTAACATGACAGCACAACATGGTCAAATGGTTCAGGGGTAACCTTTTCTCAACACAACACATTCACAGAATCCTTCCTGGTAGAAAATATAGGAACTCAACTGAATATGATGGGAAATATCAAGGAGGTGCCACTCAACAAAAGTCTGTTAACAAATAAATAAATGTGTGAGGAACACAGTCAGTCCAACTGACCACCTGCTGCTTCGTCATGATCAGCCCCGAACCTTGTAAACACAACACCTTCCAAATATGTTCTAATGACAAAGAAATAACAGCACTCTTCTGCAAACATTATGCTAGCTACATCGATCAAAGTATGGATGGAAACCGAACATCAACACTTGGCACTTAAGAACTGAAAATAAATGAACAAAGAAAACATTCCTCAGTAAGCTAATGTACATTGTTGTAAACAACTAAATGCCAACTCTAGGGCATTGTAATAGACAATCAGTTTGGTTGGTGTTTGGCATACCAAGACTGTCATTGTGAAATGACATGTACCATGTCCAGTGTAATGTTTTCCCTTTAAGTATGTAATATTATGATCAATTTGTAAAAAAAAAAAAAAAAAAAAAGACTGCATGTGTCTGAGGCGACACTTTGAATACTGTGTTAGAAAGGATCAGACCGGGAGAAATCTTTAAGTCCTACGAAGTAAAAGCAGGCAAATCAGAGCTAGAGGGGGAAACACGGCTTGACGTTATTTGATTCCCAGGATTGCAAAGTATGTGGTTTTTGCATCTTAAAAAGACAAACTGCAAGGCACTGTAAAATCTGCAAATAATGGCAACGACCTGTTACCTCGACATCATTAAATCCAGTGAACGATATGGCCTAACGGGTTCTAATTTGGTCCAGAGGGAGAGGAAAGGCGTCTGCAGCAAACACGTGAACGTCAATACAATATTTTGGCAGTGCCGGGTCGAATCTAGCAGTAGCATTTTTTTTCGGACACGAGTGCATCTGCTTCGTCCGATTACTGATAATCCTGGAGGCTTCCCTGTTCCAGCATTAGGAGAACAAATCGTATCGGAATATCTGAACAACACAGCAAACGTTTATCTGTTCAATATCACTATTTTAGAAGAAATGTACATCAGCGTAACTGAACTGAACCATTACAAAACAAACAATCACTGATTTAAGTTAACGGTGATAGCAAAAACATGAATCGTTTTTACATTCATGTATCTCTTGCAGGTTGTTACTTTACAGGTGGGTTTCAGACTCAAATCTCAACTGAAAACAGGCCTTCTGTCTTAATAAACCATCGCAAATTCCAAATCTTTTTTAAAATTAAAAATCAGGGTGTCAGTTCACTATAGAAGAAAATACAGCTGTGGAAATGGGGAGGGTTTACTGACACCGAAAGAAGACTGACAGGAAGCGATGCATGATGGCTCTTCTGTAGACATCTGGCCAACAAATTGTGTGTTCCCTTTCTCCCCCTTCAAACAGATCTCACTGTCTAATGGCTAAATCCCAAAACTCAAGAAAATAAAATCATACTGTATTGTACACAACCCCCTCAAAATAATAGTTCTCATAATAGAACCAAAAAAAAGGGGGGCCAAATACACATATGTATGGAGGGGTTGTCTGCACTGTATGTGTGTGTGTGTGTGTGTGTGTGTGTGTGTGTGTGTGTGTGTGTGTGTGTATATCATTATGTGGTACGTTAAGAGTGCAAAGACCGTCAGGGGCTGGTAAACTCAAAAACAACCCAAACCGGAACAGAGAGCTTCACCGAAACAAAGAAAAAGACAAAGTTCTGTCTGAGAAAAGTGTTGGTGTCAGAGTCACTTCTTGAGGGGCTGGTAGACTGAGGCGTTGGGGTCCAGGGAGGAGGGACTATTGTCCATAAACTTGGAGGAATAGTGCGGGGTGACAGGGCTGAGGTTGCTGCCGTCTGATGAGTAGGACAGGCTGGGCATCACCGCCATCACCTCTGCTATCTTCTGCTTCAGCTCTGCGATCTCCTGCTCCCTCTGGTGGATCTGGCCTGGACGAGACAAAGGAAACAAAGACATTCATAGCACAGTGTAGAACAAATACAGTGTGTTTGTTCAGAGGTGCCCTGCAAATTGAACCCCTGAGAACTAGGATTACTTATAACTTTCCTGTGGAGGGGAGGGTAAAGAGAGTCCTTCCTAGACGTGCGCATAGGGGTGGACAATATGGATTAAATCCTCTGCCATGGCGTTTGTTATTTTATATCCCAACATGGATATTTCTCATGATAATTGTACATTTTCAGAAACTTAATTGTTAATGGATAAAATAAAAACAGGAATGGATATTTTTGGGGGATCATTTCAGCAAATTAGAACTCTGACAAATCAGACTTCTTTATTACAACAATATAAAAATCACAGAAAGATCCATTACTGTCATAAAGTAGTCCTGCTTACGGATTTTCAACATTGCCTACAATGGGCTAACACGCCCAGGTATGTTAAAGGTATTGCCCACCCCTGGGATGGCAGTGAAGCTTATTTAATTTCACACGTCCAGTATTTCAGATTTTGCAGCCACCTGCTGTAGAGTAAATCTGTTTGCAAGCTAACAAGGCTAGTATTAGCCAACCTACTAGTGGTGTGTTCATATTGATTGACTTCTAGCAGACATTGGACGTGTCACAGCAGGGAACAGGTGCCGCTAATTATATTAATAACCACTGTGTTCCCTGTGTGTGTGGCAGCTCACAACATGGCTCACTGCTGTGCCATCATTAAGGGGATTCCCTTCACCTGTGCTTCTCCTGCTAAGACCAGTCAAAACGTCTGCTTCTATTCCAGTTGAAATTGTTACCTCCTCAACATTATAGTAACAGTGGTTCACTGATCAGCTCCTGGCAGCAACATCAGTGAGAGACACAAGTTGTTGTGATAGCTCGTGTCTCTCAGTGAAACGCTAAACATACCACGCTATTATTATCATTAATAATATGGCACAAAAACAAAAGGAGGAAACATAAAGCATTATGAGCTGAACGTCCCATTCCCAATATGGTTCAGTATATAACATAAACAAGTACACACTGGCTACATTTCTGCGTGTTCACTGTATATGCTGAATATGTGAAGAGGGCTGTGGGCGAAATGTGTGAAAATCTATGGCTGAGAAGCGAACACGCATAATTAATATTAATATTAAAGTTTTACAACACTAAAGTGTCAAAATAGTATACGATTCTAACAACAGGCAATGGCTCTACCGTCGTAAAAGGACTCATTTAGTTTTAAAACACTAATTGGGAGAAATCACAATGTTTCTATAATTTCGTATTTTCACTGCTGTTTTGATTTGAAATGAAACAAGCAAACAAACAAGCAGACATGTAATCTCTGCTGTAAACATTCATATATGGTGGGGAAAAGCAGTGGTTGTAGTAAAATACACATTTTTGCATGTTATTTTTCTTATTGTCGATTTATTATAATTTCTCTATGCTTGTGTACATTTCTGTTGTAGAATGGAAGCAACTGTAACAAGACCAGTTCCTCCTCGGGGATCAATAAAGTATTTCTGATCCTGGTGAAAGTGCTGAATAGTAAAGCACTTGATCCCACGGGGCTACGGCACAGAGAGCTGCCGCCAACAGGGAGGAAACCACTGTTCAGCTGTCGGGAGACAGAAACTGTGCTTTAATGGTTAGGGCTCTGTGGTGTGGTGGCAGTGGGTTATTGATTCTATTTCCAGAAGCAGAGAGAACCATGTTCAGACATGAGGTTACAGATACAAGGTTAGAAGTAAAGGTTTGGTCTGATGTGGTTTCATTCTCTGAAAACTTGATGATGATGATGATGATGTTGGCTCGAAGCCAACAACAGCCAGCTTTCTTTTATTGCCTTCATCATCATACAATGCTCTATGCATTTAACTTAAGTGTATTTGAGCAGCCATGCATCACTAGCATGTCTTACCAATGTTATCAGTCTTCTTCAACAGCTCTCTGCTAATTTTCTGTGTAACCAAACACTGTTGATTAAAGGCACTTTTAAGACTTTTATCCTCGCTTTTAGAATAATGTATCTCTTCGCCAAGTGCTGCATTCCATAGCCTTGTCCCACTGACAGATACTGTAGCATCTAAAATGCTAATATAACAGTGAGCAGACGCATCAACAAATTGCTGCATCCCTGCGGTCAACAGCTACCTTGTGCGATCTCCAGCTGCCTCTTGGCGTCCCCCAGTGCAGAGAAGAGGTCCAGTTTGATCCTGGTCTCGGCACTCAGGCTGTTCTCCAGGTGCTGGGTCTTCTCCTGCATGGCCGACAACGCCGACATCAGCACCTCTGTGTCCTTCTCATTCTCCTTGTACTTGCGTAGCTCCTGTGTGGGAAAGAGAAATGGAATTGGAAATTAGATAAAGATAGTTATTTTCTAAACAAAGCTTTTACTGTGCTAGTTGTTTTTTGCAATCAGAAGGCATGGGGCATGTATTTGTTTAATTCCATCAATTACTCAAAATAAAATGGCATATCATTTTAGTAAAGTGATCACATTTGTTGTTGTCTCATTACCTGCAGATGAGAGCTTATTCCCAATTACATTAGTAGCACTTAGATCATGTTATTTTTATTTTTTTACAGTTTCTTTAATAGACCAGGAAACACACATTCACCAACCCAACAGATTTGTCAGAAAATTAGTTGTGCTGTGCCTTCTCACCTGACACTTGCCCTCCAGATCCCTAATCTGCTCCTCCTTAAGTTTCGCGTCCATGCTGAGCTTCTTACACTCGGTCTCCAGCTCTCTGATACGACCACGCAGAGAGTCCGTCGACTCCACTCTGTCGGACAGAAGAAAAAAACAGCACGTTTAAGAGTGGGGAGAAGGCAACATTTATCAGAGTCTGATAAAGAAGAACCAATCAAAGACTTAATCTTCCACTACCTGTGTTGGTATTTACTGACTGAATCTGCTAAATTGAGTACTTGCTTGTTTACATGAAGTGAAATTACAAGTTACATTTTGACAACACAAAGCTGGGCTGCTAAACACACTACTCTGATGAGCACCTGGTGGCAGCAGCTAATGCTACGGCCCTGGCAGCAGTGGCCTCTTCAATCTTCTTCCTCTTCCTCTCCTCAGCCAGCTGTTTCTCAGCCAGGGCGCGAGCCTCCTGCTCAGCCTTTAGCCTCTTCTCCAGCTGGGAGATGGTCTGCTTATCCTTCTGCTTGGCCTGGACAGCACTGTGGAGCCTGAAGTATCAAAACACAGTCACGGGATCATAAAATGAACACTTTGAGCTGAGCGGGAGATGAATATGCGGAGTACTTAGGTTGTTTCTTTTATAATTGATCAAACCCTCCCACTGCGGCAGTCTCTGTCTTCCTTCTGTAAAACATTATTTACCAATGTGGTGTAAAATACTGCCTACTGTATTTGTTGTTGTGACTGAAATGGCTAAAATCATGCGACCTCCTCTTAAAATGTTTTAATAAACTTGCATTGCCTAAAAAGCTCCAGGTGCAGTACCTTTTCTCGTCTTTAGTGGCAACTATAACACCAACTAAAACCCTACAATATTGTTTGTAAATATACCCCAGATATAAATGGTTTGACCTTCACGTTTGTTCCCTGATAACGCACCACTACCATGACACTAACATGGTGTGCCCTCACTCAAATGTTGGGTGAAACTCACTGCTGTGGTATTGAGGGGTGAGATGCGATGGGAGCCAGTTAAGTTTGAATATATCGTGTAAAAGATTGGTTCATGCATGTGCTGAACACCTGTTGCGGTCTTTCCCCAAAGGTATTTGTAGTGTTGTTTTTACATACAAAATGTGGTGTGAGGAATGGAAAAACAGAGCTTAAGAGAAAACCCTGCCTATTCTCTCACGCCCACACAACTGGCCAATCCCGGCATGAAGTGGCGGTGTTTGCCAGTTTTCTAAAGTTACAAAAATTGTCACCCCTCAAATTCCCATGTTGGAAATGTGTGTTGACAAAATCGACTGCTTCGGTTGAAGCAGACAGACCCCTTTAAGGCCATCCTAGCACCATACTAGAAGTGAGTAAAACGCAAATCATTTCAGATACAACCACTGTGATTATTTCAGTTTCCAAAGATCTCTATCTGAACTATCGGCCATGAACAATAGCCAATTTAAGCTGGCATATCAAGGAAAAACAGGAACAGTGTAAATTAAAATGCTCCATCTGTTCTAGTTAAATGCATTTACAGAGATTGTGCTTTTGGCACACAGTACACAAACACACAACCTCCGCACACCGTCATGGGCATGATATTTTTTGAAGTAAGAATGTTAGAGTTTTGGAGAGTACACCATACTCTGCGAGTGTCCTGTACATGTACCCACTTGTTCTGTAGCAGCTCGTTGTCCTGGCGGAGCTGGCCCAGCTCAGAGCGAAGGCTGCGGTCCTGGCTGCTCAGGGAGGAAAGCTGACTCCGCAGCTCCGACTCCAACTGCCTGTTGGCCTGGAGGTCCGCCTTCAGACGCTTCACGTCCTGCTCCAGCCTTTCAGAGAAGGAAACAAAGAGCCACGAGATGGTCAGAAGGAAGCCGTAGGAAACCACAACAACACAGGCAAACGGTGCAAAAGTTGTACTGGCATGTACAACAAGCAAGTGTAAAAAGAATAAATAAAACTGATTCACGCAGCAGCAACAACATGTACAGTTAGAAGAAGAATGGCCATTTGCAATAGTACGACCGTGTGCGTCCTACCGTACGAGGGCGTCCGGCTTGCCCAGCTGGTTGTTTGGGATGCAGTTCTCTACCGGATCCTTCTGCCCCTTCCCCGCCCCCTTCTGCTTCCTCTCATTCTTACTGGCCGAGGAACCTGGCGGCACGCTGCCATTCGAGGAACTGTGATTCCGCGGGGACGAGTTGGAGATGTTACCCCCACCTACGCTGGCGTTTTTGTAGTTCTTCCCCGACCCCCCCATTTCCTCTTTAGAAGCAGAGTGTGAGTTGGTATCGGCTTGTGTGTTTTCTCCTGCCAGGTCGTTATTCAGTCTCTTTGCCCCGACGTAGTTCTCTATATACTCTGCCTCCTGTAGTTTGGAGTCCAGTGCGTGTATAATACTGTTGTTATTGATTCCAATAGTGTTTTGTTTTTTGCCCTCACGCTCTTTTGCAGTACTGTCCCTCCCTTTTTCCCGATACTCCAGTTCTGGTAACGGGACTGGGGTGTTTTTCTTTCCGGGAGGTGCTCCGTTTTGGGATATTACCGAGGGTTCGACCTCTGAGATCCCTTTAGCTAAAGCAGCTGGAAGAGAGCAAACGCAGGCAGCGTTAGAAGACATATAACAACATGCTGGCAGAACCAAACTCCAAAGCAAACTGGGAACATACATACGGACATACTGAGGTTGTGGTTAGTGGTGGCGTTGTACTGGACTGCATTATATTGAAATGGGTTTCTAATACCCCCCGCACCGCTGCAAACTACAACCTCAATGATAAACATATAGTTCAATTAATACTCTGTCTCTGACAGTGTCAAACAAAAGCTGAACATTATTATCTTTGTATGGGGAGAATATATGGCTGAACTGTCGTATTGGAGTGCATTTGATTTTACAGAAGTACCTAATAAAGCGGCCACTGAGTGCATTTACCTACTGCATCACAATGTGAGACATGAGAACGCTGAGAAAACAAACTGTATGGCCCTGGAATATTGTGGCCACTGAATTTGTTAACTCAATAAAAACTAATTCCAATATTATTGCACCTGGTATTATTCACATCCCATAATACTGACACTGGACACTCCTTGTTCCCTGCCAATGAGTGTCCTGTACATTTCTACTGTACATTTAGCTTGTTCAGTCTATTATGTTTTACTTTGCTATTAAGTCCTGTAATAGGTTTTGTTCTTTGTGTGTGGTCTCACCCTCCTCTGCCTCCCTCTCCTGTCTCTGCAGCATCTGTTGCTCTGGCGGTAAAGCCTGCTGTAGAAGCTGCATGTAGAATTCATTCTCCTTCTGCACCTCCTTCTGTTTCCTCAGTCGCATCTTGTAGCTGACGTAGCTCTTAAAGCCGAAGCCCAGAGTCACCACTGGATAGCCGATACTGGAAGATGAAGAGAAACACAACTCGGTACCGTGCGTAACAAAAACATAAAATGATATTATTGGCATTGGCAAAAGACTCTACTATGACGTTTACCAGTGAGCAGCAAATGGTCGACACAGGTCTACGTGAAAGTTCTTCAGATCTTTGAACCGTATGGCGGCTTCGATGTACACAAACAGGATCCACAGTGATACAGTGGGTAGACAGACTCCTCTCTCTGCGGGTAAGAGACGAGAGAAAAGAACAAATCAGCACTCCTGGATCTAGCACTGAAGAAATATGGCAGCTTTGAATTTCTTATGCACCAAGTCTTTGGAGGTGAAAGTGGCTGTTTGGCCGACAGAGATGAAACTTGAACTAACCTGTGTGCCAGACATACTGAACCCACACGTAGGTGCTGGCAGCGAAAAACAGCCACTGGACGGGGATGAAGAGGAGGCAGATGATGTCTGACGTAAACGCCACACATACGAAGAAGACAGAGAACGCCTAAGTGTAGGAGAAAAACACAAACAGTTAAATATGCCATAGCTTCTTAGCTACCTTTATCAAATTCTGCCATGTGGATTACAAATGCATAGCATGTTATCTTTATTGTTAATATATCCACTCTAGACCACCTCCAGTTTGGGTGGAAAGGGGGGCTCATGATGACACAAACAAGCTCTTACCAGTCCCTGATATCTGAAGGAGTCGTAGACACTTCGAATGAAAAGCCAGAAGGGCCACAGGTACTCAAACCTGAATTCCAGCACAAAGTCGGCCAGCAGAACTAACACCCACACCACCAGGAACTTCAGGTACAGGAACGTACTGCAGGAGGTGACAAGGTAAAGACATAACGATGGAGAAAAACACAAGAAAGAGACAAATAAGAAATACTAAACAAGGCTTACCATGACTTTAGATGGTATCAGGACAAGCATCAGATTTACACAACAGTCTATTGTTTTTAAGTACGACAGTGTTACCTCAAGATTCTTCTAGATTTGAGAGCAGATTAATGCCAATTCAACAATGCGCATGAGTACAGATGTAGATACCAACAACAAGCCTAATATTGTGTTTCTATTATGAAAGAAACTGAAATAGATAATAATGGTTGAGAGACACACAAATAGCCGAGACAGTGGTAAAGAGAGAGAGAGAGAGATAAAAAAACAGTATGTATACAGTGTCATGTCTGGACATGTTACTTAAAGCACAGCTGGTCTCCTTTTTTTGGCTTGCTCAATCAGTCTATAGGAAAAGGCATTACAGCTCCTTAAATAAAAGGTGCGCTTAACATGCTCCAGTTAGACCTGACTACTATGGCGGTTATTATTGCATTGGCTTTTTCCAAATGTAGACGTCTGCCAGACAAAGAACAGGTGAGACCCCCGCCGGCGGCGTCACCCCGGACTTCAAAACGAGCGCCTCTGACATTGCTGCTGCTGACATCTCAAGCTAAGCATCTAACAAGTTCATGTTATCTTCGTTTTAGCTGAAAAGACTCCCATTGAGGGGAATGTCTTACAATGAATCCTCAATGCCCACAGAATCTCGCGGCCACATTTCATTTTAATTTAGCCAGAATTTGAATTGAAGTAATATAGCGTTACCTAGCCAGCGACAAATCATGAACGAGATGCCACACAAGTAACGTTAACGTTAGGCCCAACGTTTTAATTTTGACAATACGCGGGCATGTTGATCTAGCTCCTTCTGTAGCTAATAACAAAAGCATGTTTAAATATGAATGTAACAGCGGCTGGCAGCCCTGTCTTGACATATGCACAGAGGCGCCATTGTTATACAATAACGTCCCTCCAACCCCTTTTTTTGTACCTGCTATATATACCCTCGGTGATTCGGTTCCGTTTTAACGGCCGTCGGAGTTTGCTGCAGTCCGCATTGCGCCGCTTCATCCTCCCCCTGTTGATTCACTTGTGATATCGGTCTGGTAACTGGAACTGGAAATGTCATTCGCTCATCCTAATATTCACACTTCTTCAATTATCCACCATTGTTGTTGTTTTATGCACATGAAACAAAGAAATAAATAAAAACAGTCCGCGGAAGGCCCTCCCCTTTTCACGACACGCTACGTCCCCTTGCTAACGTTTGACGTCATGTCGTCATCTGAAACGTAGGAAAAATGGCTGCTCCCTACGAGTCGAAACGTTTCTCTCAATTTTAAATATTTAATATTCACTTCTGAACGGTAAGTGCGATAATAACAGGTTACATCTTATTTTACTCTTTACTCTTAAGGCGCTGTAGTTGTTTATGTTACGTAACATAAGCCTATATACACGTGACGTTACATGGTAAAACTTAATCCATGCTGACGCAACCACGTTTGTTTGGTAGTCTTGGTCAGGGATTTAACCACACTTTTGCTCCCTCTATTAAAATGTGTTTTGTCTCAAGTCTATTCACATCATCACATTATACAATTTCATTGAGTTTCGATAAAGCAATACGAATGTATTTATGGGGAAGTTTTGGATGGAAACATGCAGCATGACTCACGTCTACAGTGATAAAAACCAATGAAAGACAAAACTAATCTATCCGTCTTAAATGAACTTTGGCATTCTGGTCTCTTGATGAGAATCACACCACAATACTATGAATCTAAGTTTGACTTATATATCCATGTTGTGTTTTGGAGTTGTTTTTACAATTTTATGTCAAATAATTTGATTGCCACAGTGAGAGCAAGTGTTACGGTCAGTTGCCCATCTAAGAAGGATTTATGTTTTAACAGTGATGTATAGCCAGGACAAAGAAGAGAAAATGGTGCCATCTTCTGAGGAAAAGGAGAAGGAGGTGGAAGAGATCGAGGAAGAGGGAGAAGATGATGCTGGGGATGATGAAGAGCAGGAAGGTAGAGGTGATGAGGAAAAGGAAGAAGCAGCAATGCCTCATGCTGCAGGTAAAATTGAGAAAAATTGTCCATTGCCTGCTCAACCCAGAGAGAAAAAGGTGGCTGAAGGCCTGAACCTCAACAATGAGGTGGTGATGATGAGGAAGGAGGTGAAGAGGGTGAGGGTGTTGATCATCAGGAAGCTGACCCGACATATTGGCGGCCTGAAGAAGAAGAAGGGGACAGAGGCGGAAATTGAGAGGAATCAGAGGAGAGCTGCCAGACTGCTGGAGGAGATCCACGCCATGAAGGTCCTCTCACCAGACCTGGTGGGTTTTGTAATAACTTCTGTTTATTGTTGGAATACATCATTCCTCAGTATTTTTTTTACATATTCAAATGAGTGGAAAAGTTACTAAAATTGATTATGCTTTTTCAGAATGGTGATACACTTGGTGAAATGTCTAAATTGATAAACTGTTTTCCCTGTTACCAGGTGACCAAGACAGCTTTGCAGAAGAATCTCAACTTTGAACAGGAGTGTAAAAATTCTGCGTCTACAATTTCTGACCGGGCCATTGCACGCATCGCTACCCACCCTCAGTTCAACAAGAAGATTAAGGACATCAAAGCTGCTGTGAAAGCTTTTAAAGAGGAGCGGATGAAGAGTGGAAAGCAGGGAGGGAAAGAAAAAGTGCAAAATAAAGCTGGAAAGGTGACTCCACAGTCACCAGACAAACGGGGAGAAAGAAAGAGTGAGAAAGAAGAGGAGGACATTACTGGGGAGCAAAAGAAAACTGAATACAACGAGGAAGGAGGTGGTATAATTAAAGACACTAAAGATGCAACTGTTGCTAAACCTAAAAAGGAACAGGGGAAAGCAACTCATTCACCTGATACAGCTGATGGCCAAAGGAAAGAAAAGCCAGCGCCCAAGAATGTAAGACCAGCATCAATAAAAAGTAGTGAAGTAAAAGACATGGTGAAAAATAAACCTCAAAGTAAAGGTGCAGAAAAGGAACCTGACCTTCAGTCTGCACCTGAAGTGCATCAGAAAATGGAGGAGGAGGAGGAGAGTGATTTAGAGCCATCAGACGATGAAGAGAAAGAGTACTTTGACGACAGCACAGAGGAACGTTTCCACAAGCAGTCCTCCCAGTCTGAGGAGAGCGGTGACGATGACTTCTTTGTTGGAAAAGTGAGCAAATACAAGAAGAAGAAGCAGAAAAGTGTGGAAGGGGAGAAGATCGGGAAGGGGCATGAAGTGGAAGCGGATCCAGCAGACCAGGTCCAGAGTACACTTAGTGTGCTTGAGTCCAGGCTGAAGTCTAAAGCGACCTCGCTTCAGTCTGTTTTTTGTTCTTCGCTCTCTGCCTCTAAGCCTGGTGGGGGCAGAGGTGCAGGTAGGGGGAGAGGCGGGGAAACGTCCAGGGGCCGAGGGAAACACCAGACTGGCAGTGGTCTAAGAAGAGATTTTAGTAAACAATCCAAGTTCCAAAATCAAGATGAAGGAGCAGAAAGAAAGTACAGCAAGCCT
The DNA here is from genome assembly GCA_036024295.1 of Nannoperca obscura. Taxonomy (NCBI): domain Eukaryota; kingdom Metazoa; phylum Chordata; class Actinopteri; order Centrarchiformes; family Percichthyidae; genus Nannoperca; species Nannoperca obscura. The sequence goes on along the minus strand of JAVQJL010082286.1, from coordinate 10,530 downwards.
CGCCCTGAGGGCAGACATCCTGAGTGGTCAGAGAAGGGCTTTCCCTCTCCCGGCAGAGGGAGGGGGCAAAGCAGAGGTGGTGCTTTTAGGCAAAATGATGGCAGGGATGGAGGTGCCTTTTCCCATCAGGCACCACAGCAGGTACTGCATCCGTCTTGGGAGGCCAGTAAGAAGAGAAAGGAGCAGCAAGGGCAAATCCTTGCCTTCCAGGGCAAGAAAATCAAGTTTGATGATGATGACTGAAACTATATTAATGCTGACCTTGAATGTCTTACATGTCATATTTGGGTGATTTTTGTTATCGGGCATGCTAGTAAAGTGTAAAGGTTGTCACTTATTCTGTGGATTTCAGTATAGTTCAGTGACAATGGATTTTTGAAATTTAGAATAGTCCTATTCCTAAATATGATTTCATTCCAAGCTGTGAAATCCATCACCGGAAGCAAGTGATTTTTCATAGAATAGGTTTACCAGTTAAAGGATCATGTCATTAAGAATACCAGTTCTGTGAGACATTTATAAGTGAGGGATTTGAGAAGGAATGTTTGGGTTTTTATTTTTATTTTTTATGTATTAACCTGTACACAATCTCATTGCTTTTGTCTAAAGTGACAATTAGGGCTTAGTTATTGTAAAGTACCTTTTCTATGAAATTGATGTATGGTGAAACACAACGTTTTTGCAGAAATACCTTCAACCAAATGACTTTTCCCTGTTTGTGTTTCTTGTCCCTCACGAATATATAATTATGAAGTTTATATTATAGTTACGGTTTTAATTTAACTTACGCTTTTATCTGTATAACTACAAAAACGTCGTTAAATGTACTGCAAGACATTAATTCAATTATAAAAACAGATATGCAGCACATAAGGTAATTTTATTACTCAGAATCAGCCATTGGTCGGTTGCAGCCACGTCAGACGTACACGGTGCTGCGTGCACGGGGCTGGCCAATAGTAGTTTACATGCAAATCTGGTTTAAACTGTCCCGGGGAATCTGAGTTTCGTGGGTAGAATATCCTCTTGTTTCCGCAGCAATAACTCGGTCACCCGAAAATATATAACTCTGCGTTATTAATTAGACAGAGATGAGGAGAGAGGTTTCCTCGCTCACAGAGCGCTCTGCCGGTAGCCACGCGGTGTGTTCCGAGAGTAGCTCGACCGTCAGTCCGTCGGCCCGCAGTAGGCTGCGCTACAACCCCCGGACCAACAACAACCGGTACATGTAAGCTCGATACGAGTTCAGGCCACAGACTGTATATGGTTCAGGTACGTAAAGCTAAATTAACCAGATGCCAGACATGTTGGGAGCTAACATAGATAGGACATGGGGTACCGATATGTCTGGTGGTCGCTGGGTAAAATCCCGTACCGCACTAACGGTTCATAATTAGTTGGGCTACTATTTATTTACACAAAAGCACCCGTTTCAGTTATAACGAAGAACGTTGGCTTTTCAGCAAACATGGGCGAGTTTATACCATTTACATTTAGCTTGTGCCCATTGACAAGGTTCATTTTTATTATTTCAAATAATGTTGTATGCTTGGTAACTTGTTTAGCCAACGGTGTGGTCAAATTAGTCTCCCGGTCACATACGAGCGGACAAGGTAATTTGGACATCGGTAACCCGAAATGCAACTTTAGTTAGCTGCGTCAAGCACGCAGATGTTACCGCGGCTGCTAGCGGAAGCGCAAAATCTGGCTTCACCATAAAGGCAAGTTGACGTGCAAAAAAATCATTGCTATATGTTTTAGCGATCGAATTTTAATGCAGTGGAAAAACAATTACTTTTAGCTACCTTGTGTAAGTGGGTTTGACACAGAGAAAGGGCATTAACATTAATGTGTGGAATGCATATCAAAATGAAATAGTTTTTGTTGGGAAAATGTCCTACAGATACACTTTGGGCTACTGAATAAAAGTGTGCTCCTTTTAAAATAAATTAAAAACCTGAAATTAGGACTGATACAATTATTACAATTATGTATCAGTCATTATTAATATTCATTGAAACACTGTAGCATTTGCAACTATAGCTAACTGCATACTATGGTCGGAGTTTTATGATATACACACACACACACACAGTACCATTCAAGTGTGTCCAAACTTTTGACTGCTACTGTAAATGAGTCATATATATATTTACAAAGGATAATAAGTTTATTCATCATATTGCTTGGCCCCTTAAATTATTCAGTCATGTGCAGGCTTGTGATGCTACACTGATTTCCTGTTTGCATTGTTGATTGCTTTTGATTGGATAGCACTACAGATGTTTCCTAGCAACTGATTTGCCATCACTGAACTCTTTACTAGGTCCAAAGACAGAGGATGCCATGCGCTATAGATTGTAAAGCCCTATGGACTTGACTTGCTTTTATTTTGAAGACGAATGCGGCTACATTTGTGTATTTCCGGTAATTTTACGCTCGTTTTACCTTTGGTTGAGGCATCACACCGCGCCTTGTCGGGACGTACTTTTGCACACTTTGGTCTTCGAGTGCCTTATACGCTGACAGCACTCCCCAACTAACGCGTTTCTGTGCGGATACATTGGTAAGGAGGTAACTGTAAACTGGTATGTGTTCATTATTGCCAGAAGCAAACTACAGTACTGTAGGCCTCTGGGTGAGCATGAGAGGGGGATGGGGAGATGTTGCTCCAACTAGCTAAACACACTGGTGAGGGAAGCTAGCCTCTCTGTCCCAACCCCCAGGTAATGACAATCCTCAGTAACGATGAATAACCAGCTCCAGGTGACAAGATTAACGTAATAAGTCACACAGAGACGCAGGCATTGCTTCTAATTACTTGCAACCTAAGCCACAAGTGAATATAATGGATCCATAGCAGGTTTACACTGGATTATTGCCCAAAATGGCTGCCCTGTGAGCCACAGGATTCAATGAGATAATCGCATGATATTGTAGTGCCATGCATTTTAAGTGTACATGCTGCTTTCTTTCACTCAGGCAAAGAGAAGGCTGGAGCAGGAAGCCAGTGACCCCCAGGACGTTCAGGATGGTGGCAGTAATGCCAAAGCCAAGAAGCCAATGGTGTCTCCGTCCTACACTGGAGGAAAGAGTAAGACTCTTAAAGAGTAAAGACTTGTAAGGGTTTTCAATAGCCAGTGTTCCAGTGCTGTGCAAGAGAAGTGGTATCTACCCGCTTCGACGTTTGTTTGTTTCAAACTGTCGAACCGTGATTTAACCAGTTCACGTATTTTGTAAAGTAAATCCACACACAGTCAAGTTGATGGTGAAATCTTGCTATTTCATAAGTTGTTTGCAGGTGTCTCTCACACATATTCTCAAAATGGCCGTGAATGTAATTGCCTGGCGAGCTGGTTTGTGTTTGGACTGTATCCAGCAGCTCAAAATTAACATGGTTCTTTACATACAGCACCACTTTTTCAGGGTTGTTGTAGACGTACTTGTAGTCAGTTTTACAAAGCTGCTATTAGTCTGCTCTGCTTTTTTGTCGTCGCATCACCTCCGAAAGGTTCTTCATCTTTCCTCCTGTGAGAGACACATTGTCAGTTAAACGTTGGCCTCCTTCATGGGCTGCTAAATAATCTTTCTGCTATTCATTTTCATAGCTTTTCCTAAAGTATATTCTTCAAACTCTTTGCTGCTCGATGTCACTTTCACAACTCACTCACCACTTTGAGATTATTTTAGTTAGACTGGATCACAGTGTACACTGGTGCACGTCACACCTTTCACCCACTCCTTGTTCTGCTCAGTGGCAACACAAAAATGGCAAATGTTTGAAGAGATAGTTTATCAAAATAAGCACACTACGGTATGACATCAGAACAGATATAGAAATAATTAAAGGATCTTAAAATGAATTCAAAATTTCTCAGAAAAATTCCAAAATCTTCAATCCTCAACTGTTTCCAGCTCCCGCCTCCAGTCCCGTAGCGCACAAGATCCTGTTTGAGAAGTCGCGCTTCGACACCTCACTCGGCTTCTTGACGCAGAGGTTTGCGGAGCTGCTGAGACACTCCGCTGATGGGGTGTTGGACCTGAACCTTGTCGCCCAGCAGCTCAATGCCCCTAAGAGACGTGTCTACGACGTCACCAATGTCCTGGAAGGGATCAAACTCATCAAGAAGAAGTCTAAAAACTACGTTGAGTGGTTGTAAGTATCAGTTTATGGCTGCTTTAGCTTTGGTAATATTGTTGAGAATGATTCAATATTTAACAAAGGAAGGTCAATCTATGCATTATGTATATCAAAACGTACAGAATGGCAGGCCTACACTTCAGATCTCAGACTTAATTTGTTGCCTGCATGATTCTGTGTACCCTTGGCATTATATTATTAATTTCTTCATGGCCAGTGAGCTTAAGTTTGATGGGTTAAATTATATTTGTTGTGGTGGTAATCCTGTGCGTGTGCACACAGGGGCGGTCAGGCGACTGTGAACATCGATCAAGAGCTGAAGGCTCTCAGTGAGGAGGAGAGGAAGCTGGACGGGTTGATCCAAAACTGCACGTGGCAGGTTCGCCAGATGTGTGACAACGGACACAGCCGGAGATATCCTTTGGTTGTGATTCTAGCTTCACTTCTTACTGTATTATGTGAAAAGAATTGACGATGGGTCTAAAGGCCAATCCAAAGCAACACCATGAATTTAGGGGCTTCGTCATTGAGTGCATCCTCAGCTGTGCTCAAACACCAGTCTAGGTTTATTATTCTTAATGTTAAGGATCACATTTGCCTATTTGACTTACGAGGACGTCCAACGGATCCCCAGCTTGAAAGAACAGACTGTGATCGTGATCAAAGCCCCTGCAGAGACAAAACTGGAGGTGCCGCACCCAGAAGAGGTACACGTTTCAATATAATTACTTTCAATTTTTTGTAATGAAACTTAATATTTAAATCATTTTCTACCCACACTGTCTTCTGCAAGTGTCTGCTCTATTCCTATTCAGAGATCATCTCATAAAAGCCGTCTGTCTGCTTCCCCTGTGCTCAGAGCCTGCAGGTCCACCTCAGCAGCACACAGGGGCCCATCGAGGTGTTCCTCTGCTCTGATGACTCCATCCCTATGGAAGCCACAGACAGCTCTGCGTCCAGCGGTGCCGATGGCAATCACTTAAACTCATCCGCCGGTGGCAACGGCTCCGCCCCCCTCTTGCCTTACTCGTCCTTTGTCCAGGTGTCTTCTGAAGGTGAGTCTTGCACTTAAGATCCTGTAGTCCTCTGAAAAATGGTACTTTGTTGCCACAGAGAAGCAGACGACTACCCACGGGCTTTTGTCCATTCAGGAACTTTTATAAGATATTGTATTTAGATCTGACCTTACTTTGTTGGCTCCATTTAGCTTTTTAAAGAGGTGCTGCACACTTAAACATGTTGTCTGAGCTTAAACTAGATAATGACTGTACTATGATGAAACACGTCAATGCTGGTGTTAATATTGACATTTCTTACTGTATTTGTAAAAATCAGTGTTTCATGGGTTGAAAATGGCAAAACACACATCTACTGCTTAAATCAGCCCTGAACTTTCTTGTCATGACCCAAGTCTTGAAATGAAAAGAGTAATCAGTTAGTCCCCACATTTCAGGGCGGAGTTGCACTTTAAACTTACATCACTCACCCCCTCATGTTTCCTTATCCACACTCCCATTATCTTTCCAGACATTGCTAACTGTACTTATGGAATCAATAGTATCTCCAACCCGCTGTCCGAGCCGAGACAGCACTCACCAGCTACCGTCGCCCCCCTGCCCACCTCCCACCAGCTCTGCTCTGAAGAGAAACAGAGCTTTGTCACGCTCACTCCACCTCTGGCCTTGTCCCTTGATGGGGAGGAGTACCTCCTGAGCCTGGCTGAGGACGAGGGCATCACTGACCTCTTCTCCTCTGTTGACCTGGACCAATTGCCCCTGGATATGCCCCTCTGAAACAGCCCGATTGGGAAATACAATAAGTTTGGAGGCAGTGGCCTGCTTCACACAAACGGCACATCAAGCGGATGCAACAAAAGAACAAAGTGCAGATTTGAATGTGAGATTTTATATTTACATTTTGCCTGTCCAGCACGATGTGACCGGGATTTCCTGACACTCAGGTATGTGGAGGCGGTGATCCAAAAGGATCACATTGGAGTGGTCTTGGAATAGCTGCTGTATGTATTTCAAAAGGCCAAGTGAGATCTTGTTATGGCTTCCTTGTTGTCTTTAGGACTTGGACAGCATGCATGTTGTTAGACAAAACACTTTGTGTAATCTGTTACATTTCCTAAGTGTCCTTCTCTAAAGTCAGAGCTTTGCTGTCTCAACACATTCTTGACCATTAATGTCACGATCCTGTAGTGATGTAGTCTGGAAAGACGTCATGGATGATAGTTTGAATCGCAAAGGAAGCCTTCACAACAAAGCTTCGTGATTTAGACACCCATTAACATGAAGATATGTTGTACTGAAAGCATTAAATGCAAAGAACCCACGTGTTGTGTTGGCTCTGCTACAAGGTATCCGACTGTTTCTCACCTGATACAGATTCCAATACCTAAACTCGGGATATCTGCTGATACTGAGTACCGATTATGCTGTCTTTTTCTTGTTAATATAAAATCTGTGTACCTCACTTTGTGGACTTTTCTGGAGTATTTTTTATGTGGTAACATGAGGCCTGGGTACTTACTTACTGAGGCACTAAAAACTGAGTTTGCGGCCCGTCATGCAGCTTTATTTATATAGCACATTTCAAACACAGAGGGAATTCAAAGTGCTTTACATTTATAAATATGTAAAAAAGGTCTGAATGAACTGATATTGGATACACCAAGTTTTAAAAAGTGTCATAAGATTTAATGTCAATACGTTGCGCCATGGCTGATACCCGATCCACTTCGGGCCAATACTGATCCTGGCATCTCATCTGTGTCTCACTCTGGATCCAGTCTTGGCTTCATAGTTTCTTCAGGGCTCTAGTAGATTTTACTACAAGGACCGTTTTTTGTAAAATCAGAGTTAATTCAAACAAACTTGAATGGAGTTTCCCAAATATTTAAAGTCTCTGTTTTCGGGAGTGGTTTGTCCGGATTGTTTCAGTCCTTGATTATTGGGGAAAATCTTGCAGCTCTACGGATTAAGTCTTGTGTTACCGGTTTAAGTGACCTAACATCCAGGCTACTAACACTGTGGCACTGTCACACAGCCTGTCTTCACCCTCATAGCCCTTTGGGGGCATGGACAACAGACCAGAAACCTGAAAGCATTGAGCAACATTTAGCGTTATACATAAACATGTCCTTGGTTATAGAGACATTTTATTTTAATAGAAGGAAACGGAAATGTGAGCGGGTGTCTTACCAGCAAACAAAAGACTTAAATGAATGCAGGACACTGGAGTGCTCTGAAGAGTTTCAAGAACTAAAAGTTCTGTGGAAAATAAGCAGTTATCTTTGAATTAACAGCAGTGACATCTTTGTTTTTCTCATTTTTTCTTAAAATCAAATGTGGACAGTGTCACACCTGAGATATAGCCTTACAGTTTAAGATTTCTTCCAGCTTTGCTCTTATCAATTTCAATCTGCTGCGAAGAACTGAACAACTGTTGAAAGCTGATCTGTGAAAGCTAAGAATGGCTTCAGTATCCTATTTACCCACAAACCCGGGCAGTCTGGTCAGTCCAGAGGACATGTTGAGATTCACAATGCCATTTAGAGACAGGATATAAACTGCACTTCTGGACTTTGACTTGTTTGTGGTTTGTCGGTAAAGTTAATGTAAAAGTGAATGCATGAAAACCGCATTTATAAAAGTATGACACAAGGTCTAATCTAGACTTGTGATGGTGATATTTTTAAATCTGTTCACAGCTTCATGTAGTGGACTTTCCTGTTGTTTTCAATCACACCTCACCTTCTTTTCTCGAAAAACCACGGAGCTTTGTACCCAGAAGACCTTGAGGGCTAAATGGCTTTTATGCAGCTCTTCTTAGTTCTGTATGAAAGTGAAATCAATGGAGGCGTGCCCGGCTGCATGAGCTCACTGTACATGTTCACTTATTGTTGCTCATTCCCACTTCCACAGTGCTTTGATCAGTTCTGTCACTGTTACTTTGAAATGCATTCCAAAGCAAATCATTCATTTTTAAACAATTGCCCGTAAAAGGTATTGATAATTGCACTGTAAAAAAAAATTCAATCATGAAGTCAATTCTCTATGGGTCCATTTATGTCAGTGGTCTAAGGTGTTGCAGTGCAAGTCTCTATCTGTATGTTTCTTCTCATGAAGCTATATTTTTCTCTACTCACATTGCAGTTATGATCAAGTATTCAACTGTGCTACTTACCTACTTCACCCTCTCCATGTCTTTTGAAATACAGATCTATCAACATTAAGCTCAGTTTACTCTAAAGGTCATGGTTTCGTGTGGTAAGGACAGGTTTGAACAATATTTGAAAAAATGAATAAAGTATGTTTGGTTAAAGTCTAGAATTGTGTTCACCAGCTGTGATTGGCTGAGGGAGAAGGTTGTGGGTTTGCTTTGTTGAGTTGTTTTTAAATAGGAGTTTACCTGCTGAAATGTTAAGGGTCAAATCGTGATTAATGGCTATGAAAAATGAAGACATTTCTTACTGCAGGCAGCAAAGGAAACGTTTCTTTAACTGGCAAATGTTTTTTATATCATATGTTGAACGGGCACATTTATTAATGATTATAAATAAAATGCATTTGTGTGATCTAATTGATGTATCTTTTTCAGTAAACACGTTCATTAATTAGAATAATTAAAGTATCAGTTAAGTGATATCTTGGCTAACAAATGAGTGCTTGATGATAATGGTGACAGTTTGTACTTGTTGGACAGAAAGTTTTCCATGGTCTCATGCGTGACTAATTTGAATAATTATGACAAATTTGTTTATTAACTAGAAAGTTAGTTTACCTGCATATAGTACTTTTGAAGCAACTCGATGTCGCTTGAGTAATCCAGTGGATTATGGGGCTTAACTGAAGTCAGTAACCACTGCTGCGTGTGTCCAAAGCATTTGACTTGAGAGATTACCACGAGAAGACAAGTTGCTTCGCTTTGCTTTAGTCCTATTTTGTGCTGTTGTCTGTTTAGATCCCAAACTGCATGCCAACATGTCGCATCTTGAGGTTTCCTCTTCCACAGGCCTGCTATGTGAAAAGAACAGTCATCATGTTCTGTGCTGGAGTCCACTGTTCAGTACTAAATCAGTCAAAAAGCCACTTTTTAGATAACACTTCCAAGTATCCTATACAGCTTTTACCACCAGTCTTACCTGCAGTGAAATCTAGCTGACTATTGCATTATACATGGAGACACAAGGAGGCAGTGTGATCCCACATAATCCCTGCAATAGTTACACGGCTGTGATGTTATGAAACTAGATCTTTACCATCTCTTTCTGGGAATTTACTTTTATGAATTTGGCATAAAGTGGAAATGAGCTGAGATACCTATTTTGGCTGCCATGTCAAAACATGGAGTGTTTAATGTTCAAATTCATTAGTGCAAACCGTTTTAGAAACCAAAATAGGCTCCTCATCTTGTACACCCATGTGAGGGGTTTTGTTTCAGCTCCAGCAGGACAGACACTTGCTAACATGGTCATGTGACTGTCCTCTCACTGAAGATGGAACCTTTTTTGGTGTTCACTGCTAATGAATTACATTCAGTAATAAAAGATCAGGTGTACCTACTGGATGACAAATGCTTTTTATTAAAGTGAAATAAAAAATGGTGTCAAAACACATACAACCTGTTAAACAGCCATAGCGGTCTGACTGAGATCATTGGCTCTGCTGACCTGATTACCGTTCCTCTAGGCTGTTCACTGTACATAAGATATAAAACATGGCACTGGTGGCTAGCTTGGTGGTCAGATAGGTTTGTGTATCTAGGATAGTTCTGACAAATTAGCTTGAACACATTTGTTCATTTATATTAAATAATACAATAAGTACACATTTCTTAGATTCAAATTAAATTAAGATCTGTACCTATCATTTAGGCAGAAGACGCGTTATTTGGGAATTAGCCCAGTTATTGTCAGTTGATAAAAGGTTAAATCAAATGTTTTTGAAATCATGTGATCTGAAATATTATTCAGGTATTTAAAGAAAACATGGAATGAAACTATAACTTCTGATGTCCCTTTACCTGTACATGTCCACATACACTGCTTTTTAAACTTTCTCTGACATTTCTTCTCTGTGTAGAACTCGACTGTCCCTGCTTCTCTTTGTCTGAGCTGCAGCATCTTAGAAAAACACATCAGTGCCCTCAACATGATGATGTAATCTGTCGGGAGCCTGCAGGGTCCGGACCTTTCCATAGATGGCAGTGTTGCACCTCAAAACCCAACTTAAACCCTGTGAACCCAGTTCCCCACATACAGTGGCGCACACACACACACACACACACACACACACACACACACACACACACACACACACACACACACTGTGAGTTCATGGCGAGACACTGGCTCACTGCTATTATTGTGTCATGTGCTTGTG
>JAVQJL010082278.1:0-14753 GCA_036024295.1 Nannoperca obscura | reverse complement strand
AAGGAAAGTGCTTTCATTCTCACACACACACACACACACACACACACACACACACACACAGTTCTGAATAGAAGAAGGTTTTCTTTAATGAGAGTGAAATTTAAGTCCTGGACATTGTGCAGCTTTAAGACCACAGCCAAGACGTGCAGGTTTACTTTACACACACACACACACACACACACACACACACACACACAGTGACGTAATGCTTCTGCCAGCGCTGAAACACGTCTGGTATCGAGGCCGGTCACCTGCTGTGAGCTTTGAATTCGTTTTAATGTTTTGTTTTTAACAGGAGTTCACACTCAAGTAGAAACACTGAAACTTGACTTGACACTTTAGTTCAAAAGGACCACACACACACACACACACACACACACGTTTCTGCAGCAGCCCTGTGTGTCATCACAAGGAAACTGGAAAGCAGGTCCTGGTCAGAGGTCAGAGGTCATCACAGCCGGGACCCAGAATCCTCTCTTCCCAAAGATTCCCAGGATCCTTTTCAAGCTACTAAATGTTCCACGAGTACACTAGAACCTCCTCGAGCTGGAACCCGTCCAAGTACCTCTGCAGCCTCTTCAAAACCCCTGAAACCTTCACAGCGATTCTTCTGAAGTGTCCTTGAGAAAACTCTTCACTACCTCAACCAGAGCTTTTCTGAAGCTAATGAAACCTTTCCAAGAACCAGGAACCTCTTTAACGACCTCTACAACCTTCTAAACAAATCCTCAAACTTCTTCCAGAACCCCCAAAGTTTCTTGAGAACCCACGTATCCCTGAATCTCCTCTAAAAAGCTGCAGGAATCTCTTTATGTACCAGCTGAGCGTCTTCTTTAGGAACCACTAGAACCTCTTCAAGGAGCACCCCTGCAACCTCATCAAACCCCCTGGAACCTCTTTGAGTGCTCCTGGAACATCTTTAAGAACATGTAAACTTTCCTAAAAAACCTTTCAGACCTCCTTGAGAAGCCCTGGGACTCCTCAAAAGCACCTGGAATGTGTTTAAGGACCTCTGAACCATTCAAAAAGAAATCCTTGAAGTCATAGAAACTTCTCAAAGGCTCCAGGAACCTTTTTAAAGACCTCTGAAGCTTTACAAACTGGAACTTCTGAAGTGCTCCAGGAATCTCTACGAGCACCTCTCCACGGTTGGAGAACTTCTGTGAAGCTCTCAGGAACCCTTCTAAGTTCTCGTGGGACCTTCAAGCTCCTCTAAAGCTCCCGGAATCACGTTCAGAAGCAGCGTAGCCTCCTTAAACCTCTAAAACAAGGACAAGGACTCGTGAAACCTTCACTCTGAATCCACTGGAACATCTCAGAGTGCTCCAGGAACCTCTTCTAGAACCCAAACACCTTCCTGAATAAACCTCCTCTAGAACCCCCTGGAAGTGTGGAGGTGTATCTGCGGCTTCCTGTCGCCCTCAGCAGTGAATCTCTTCTTCTAGACCTCCACATGAAGGAGGCAGTAAACAGAGAGGACAGGTGCTCCGTTTCTCACACACACACACACACACACACAGTGCATGTGAACAGTAACTTGGACCCCGGGTGTTGACTTACAGGTAGGATGTGAAGACGCTCAGGTTGCTCGGTATCTCCCGGAGACCCAGGTCCGAGCAGTCCACCCGGTGCAGCAGCCCGTCCACCTCGCACCGACAGCGGCCAGGGCAGCCGGCTCGCCCCGCTCCTTTGTCCCCGTCCCTGGAGCTCTCCACCGCCGCGGAGCCGTTCACCACCGCGGCCACGGAGCTCCCGAACCCGCCCGAGAGGACTGCAAACGTGGCCAACAAAGCCACAAACCCCGGCATGTCCTCCGCGCGTTCTCCCCGCAGGCTGAAAGTTTCAGTCCCGCAAAAACACCCCGCAACTCACTTATAAACGCAAAACAGCAGCAGCCTCAGACCGGATCGCGGTGTTTGAGTCTCTGTCGGTCTGGAAACAGTTGAGATGAACTTCAGATCATCACAGAACACATGAAGCGTCCGGAGTGTGTGAGCCTGCGGGCTGCACGCGTGGAGCTGCGTGGAGCTGCGTGGAGCTGCAGGGAGTGTGTGTGTGTGTGTGTGTGTGTGTGTGAGAGAGAGAGTCCCTCTACTCATACAACAGTGTGTCAGCCCCGTTCACTTTTATATACCCTCTCTGCCTGTCTGTCTGCCTGTCTGTCTCTCCCTGTCTGTGGTTACAGATCAACAGAAGAGCAGCACGCACACTGATAAAACAGTGAATTAATAAAAACATCAATAAAAGCATCAAATCAACTCAGAATTGACTCACTGACGTTTATGATCGTTTAAATAAACTATACTTAATTATAATAAACAATACAACAAAGTAAAAATACTCCATTACAGGTAAAAGTTCTGCAAGTATTCAAAACACTCATTATGCTGAAAAGGTGTTCAATCTTATGTACACAAGATTATATTGTTATTATCCTGTGCAACAAGACATGATCCTGTAAGTTACAACTTTAACCTTTCACAGCCTCATATAGATCATAAATAACATGTATATATTAATAAGGTGATGTCAAATCAAGTTAAATAAATGTATAGTGGAGAAAAAAGTAGCAGGAAAATAAAAACACACAAATAAAGTCCCTCAAAATTGTACTTATTTGAATAAATGTACTCAGTTACTTTCCATCACTGGTAATTTGTCGTTCAGAACAAGTCCTCTTAACGAGATGATTACGCTTAATGAATGAATGAATTTACTAATTAACATGATTTTAGAGGCAGGATATAAAATGTATTACATCTTCAAGTTTGACAGTTTACTCGTGTAAATATGAATTTATTACAAAGAAAATAAACATGATGATTTATTGATCACTTTTCGTGTTGTGTGTTGCTGTGATCTGTCTCACAGAGCTGTGAAGATGCTGCTGTACGTACATTTAAAAGCTTTATATTTATATATTTATTATATTTATATTATATCAATATTGAAGAAATAATATCAGTTAGTATGAGAATCATCACATGACAACAATATTTGTGATACTTTCACTTTACTGATAAATATAAAAGTAAGATATAATGAATGTTTTTTGTTTTGTTGTTAAAGCTGTGTAATGTGATTTCTGACCACCAGAGGGCAGAAACACCCAACATCATCTCTTCTTCACAGTTCAGAGCTGCTGATTGTTCCACCTGCAGCAGTCACAGAGCAGCACAAAGCATGCCAGCTGTGGTTGAACAGCTTTTATTCTGAAAAGCCTGAGACTGAACCAGACAGGAAGTGTGCCGCAATAAAAACCCAAAATAACTACAAGCTACAAGAGGAAGAAAGAGTGGATTCATTACACCTTTAATTCCACAGTGGTGGTGTCACTCATGTTTATATCACACACACACACACACACACACACACACAGTAACATACACACAACTCTGGTTAATGATTTGCTCTCTTATTTCCTGTGTGTGTAAGACTTGTGTGTGTGTGTGTGTGTGTGTGCATGTGTGGGAGGGGGGGCAGGTAAAGGTGAGATATGAAGATGGATATCACACACACACACACACACTGCACTAAAGCAATGATGCAACAGTGTGAAGCAATCTGTGTGTCTCAGTTGATCTAAAGGAAAAGTTCAACATTCTTCCTCTGAATGTTAGATGTTAGCTTAGCTTAGCATAAAGACTGGACGCAGGGGAAACAGCTAGCTTCTAACTAATAACTTCTAACAATAAACCTGATTTCTGATTCTGAAATTATCAACAAATAAAAATAAATTACATGAAAACATTAAAGAACAAACACCAGATTGAAATAGTTCACTTTCATTTCATTTTGAAATATTTCTAATTATTTTGTAATATACAAATCAAATGTTATTTAGTTTTATACACTTTAACGCAGTCCAAGCCTTAAAGCTTCAACACTTTATTCAGAAATATCTTTTAAAAACAGAAACCTAAAACCCCTGGAAACTGCTCAAAAATCCCATGACCCTCCTCAAGGACCCTCCATGATAACTCCTGGAACCTCCTGGTCTCACTGAGGAGCTCCTGAAAGTCTTCATGTTAAATATGAGTCCAAGTCCAAGTGTTCTACAGCTGATGTCTTGTTATTGGTTCTAATCGATGGTCCTGATTGTTCTCCGTGTTCGCGCTGCCCTCTGGTGGCCGATCGGAGAAACGCAATCAAATAAGATAAGATGAAACTGCAATATATATAAAATATATTATTATATTATTTTATTTTATTGATGAGCTCGAGTTACGTGATTCTTCTTGTGGTTATTGATGTGTAGTGAGTATTGGAAACTGAATTCTCTGCTACAATAAAGTATTAGAAATGAAGTAATTGAATTGGGGTTTTTTACATTCTACAATAAGAAACCAACACATGGTGGATGTTTCACAGGCTGGTGCCACAAGGACTCAACATTTACATTTTAATACTTTTAGGCCAATAAAAAACGAAGAAATGGAGGACAGAGATGTTTTTGTAGCAGTGGGGGAAACACAACCTCAGTGGTTGCAGATGTCGTGACCTCTGACCCCTGCCTGTCGCATCTCTCCTTCTCACT
Source organism: Nannoperca obscura (assembly GCA_036024295.1). Classification (NCBI taxonomy): domain Eukaryota; kingdom Metazoa; phylum Chordata; class Actinopteri; order Centrarchiformes; family Percichthyidae; genus Nannoperca; species Nannoperca obscura. Next base: position 10,216 of record JAVQJL010082278.1, on the reverse strand, counting down.
TTCTGTTCAAACTTCTGAGGAAAGAAGCAGAAGGATTACACATCTCGTGTGTCCAAACAGCAGCTTATTTCTTGTATTCTGCGTCTTTTAAATCGTTTAAAAAATGGAAAAAATGGAAACAATTATAACAAAACATCACATGAAAACTCCAATACCCACGATTATTACCAAGCCTTTCGACATAATGTCATTCACACAAATTGAACTACATTTTCGTCCAGATTGTGCACATTTTGAAATGATTTCTAGTGTTTTCCTGAGTGTGTTAACCGTGAGCCAACACCAGAAACCCCCCGCAGCACTGTGACTGACAGACGCTTTCATCATGTGATGCTGCGGAGAGGGCGACGCGGCGCAGAGCTCTCACTCCGCTGCCAGAGCTGGGCACACACGCGCGTAGCTCTGGAGTCCGGTCAGCGAATAAATAAAACACAAGACTCCAGTGTTGTGTTTTAACTTCACACAAAGCCCCTTTAAATAAACCACAATTGATGACGCACGTTGTGTTTGTAAGTTTAAATGAGCACAAGTAAGAAGTTAAAAGGGGTGGAGGCCTGCTCGTTGTACTCAAAGAAGTGAGTGAGCCATCACTGCGTCTCTAGACGATCTGCGGCTGAGCTAGCCGGCTAACTGCTAACTCAAACAGACGCCATTAGTTGGGTGAAAACCAGGCATTCGCATCAGGTTGAAAGGGGAAGCAGCGCGCCGTTTAGACCCACTCCCCCCACGCCTGTTGGTGGATGTTGATAAAAGTCAGATTCGCATATGCTGTCGAGGTGTCTTTCTCCCGATTTTAGCTCTTTTTCCGAAGTCGGAAGCTGATGTGAGCTACGCAGGACTTCAGTTCCGACGGGGTTAGCATTAGCATCGCTAGCTTGATCTCGCTTATTTTGACAGAGCCGAGGGCTTCTTCAACACTCTGCCAGCTATGGCGGCGGCGGCGGGCGGCAAAACCTACTCCTTCAAGGTGGTGCTGCTGGGGGAAGGCTGCGTGGGGAAGACGTCGCTGGTGCTGCGATACTGCGAAAACAAATTCAACGACAAACACATCACAACTCTACAGGTAAGACACCCAGGAAGCGGCTGCCAAACCCGGGTGAGCTAGCAGGCTAACACCCGCCCCGGAGCTAATGAAGTGGGTATTGTTTATTGGAAATCAAAGCAGAGGGTGTTGTGTGTGTGTGTGTGTGTGTGTGTGCGTGTGTGTACGCGTGTGTGTGTGTGTGTGTGTACGCACGCGTGTGTGTGTGTGCGCGTGTGTGTGTGTGTGTGTACGCGTGTGTGTGTGTACGCGTGTTGCGCTGCCTGAGCCGTCCCCGGGGAGCGGGGTTATTGCGAAATAGAGCGGTTGTTGTGGTCGCCCATAACTCGGGATTAATTATCCCGAGTTTGGGTTGTGTTGTGCCGAGATGCGCGTACCTGATGAGAAATACAGGTGTTATCAGTCTGAATCACACACACACACACTATTAATAATCAATGTCTCATCAATAGTTAAATGTCTCATCCTGGAGCTACATTCAGAGCATCAACGCGCTGCTGCTCTGACCCACATTGTAACGTTGACTGTAATTAATGTGCGTTATTACACGTGGACTCGAACTCGTGTCCGGGTGTTTTCACAGTGAGTCATTGGTGCTTTCACTGGAGGATTTAAAGGATCGGACGACTTCCTGCCACACCTGTGTGTTGTCATTACACCTGAGAGGAGGTGGAACAGAACCAGCTCAGGATAACTCCTTAAACCAGAGCGCAGTCGGCTTCAAAATAATAATAATCTGTCACTATTTTAATAATTGATCGTTTCTTGTCATTTTGTAAATAAGTAATAATATTTCAGTGCTTTACTTTGGGCTGAGGCCGATTCTAATATGTATTTACACAATTATCTAATATTTCTGTAGAACAAGCGATGAGTTGATGAAACGAGGAGATAACCGGCAGGTCAATCCATGATGAAATGCATCATGAGTTGCAGTTGCAGGTGTATCTGCAGGTGTAGGTGTATCTGCAGGTGTATCTGCAGGTGTAGGTGTATCTGCAGGTGTATCTGCAGGTGTAGCTGTATCTGCAGGTGTATTTGCAGGTGTAGCTGCAGGTGTAGCTGCAGGTGTAGCTGCAGGTGTAGCTGCAGGTGTAGCTGAAGGTGTAGGTGTATCTGCAGGTGTATCTGCAGGTGTAGGTGTATCTGCAGGTGTATCTGCAGGTGTAGGTGTATCTGCAGGTGTATCTGCAGGTGTATCTGCAGGTGTAGCTGTATCTGCAGGTGTATTTGCAGGTGTAGCTGCAGGTGTAGCTGCAGGTGTATCTGAAGGTGTATCTGAAGGTGTAGCTGCAGGTGTATCTGCAGGTGTATCTGCAGGTGTATCTGCAGGTGTATCTGCAGGTGTAGCTGCAGGTGTAGCTGCAGGTGTAGCTGCAGGTGTAGCTGTAGAGGTGAGAAGAACTCTAAAAGAATACAGATTAAATGATGTTTCTTCAGGACAAAACAAGAAAACTTCAGAGATTTAAAAGAGAAACTCATAATAATATATTTAATTATTAAAATAAAATAAAATAATTTAAAGAATTCATGTTTAAACAAGCAAATTGTATTTATATAAAGCCCCAAAATCACAATCTGAGCAGCATTGGTCACTTTTTAATCCCCAAATCCCTGATCCAAACAACAACAACAACAACAATCTCATTATTATTGTTATTGTGGAACTAACAGCAGCCTTTAAGTCTTAAACAACGTTCTGCATTTTATTACTGACGTCCTCAACCTCAACTTTTTAACTAATTAGTAAATAATAATCAGTGACCTGCAGTCGTTGCTAAATATAAAGGGAATTTGAGTTTCACTTCCTGTTTCTCACACTTTCTGTTTGTGTCCTCGTTTGACTTCATCACACAAAGACGTTCTCTGATTTCTCTCCAACATGAAGATCGAACAAAAGCTTCTCTAAATAATCCTCGCTGAACTGAAATGAGCTGTTGGAGAACAATCCACAAACCTCCGAGTGGAAACTCGACACTGGTCCTGACAGCAGCTGCTCCGCCAACGTGACGCTGGTGCTGGTTGTTTATCTGCTGCCAAAGAAACACAAGGGGGGGGGGGGATCCAGGAAGTGAGGAGCAGCATGTGAGGCAGTGATGGAGGCGTCAGCGCCGGGTGTCCAGGGGGGTCACTGATTAACACGGGGGAAGCTGGCGGTGCATTCAAAGCCCCTCGGGAGGATCTGAAACCAAACTTCACCCAGAAATCTGCTGTTTGCTTTTACGTGGCTGCAGACAGGAAGTGATGCTGCTGCTGGCTCTCATGATATCGTCTGCAGGGATCTTGATGTATTCACTGTTGTTCAGCCATCTTCAAAACGACTCATTGAGTCACGTAATAAAGAATTTGCAGCGATAACTGAAACAGTTTCAGTCGTTTCATCTGAACAAAACAACAAATTCAGACTTTTTCTTATTCTGTTCATTAAAGTACCTGATGGACATAAGCTTTAATATTGTCTCTAAATACTTTTAACAACCACCTTTATTGTGTTTAAAACGTTGGCTTCAATAGGATCAATAGCTCGTCTTTGATTCATTGGTGTCTGTGTGTACGGTGGCCTATAAGTGTCAAGAAACTCTAGTTATTTCAAGGTCATTTCAAACGTATAGAAGTGTAGCTGCACCTGCACTGAAGCTCTGCAGGTGGACCAGCATGCATTGCAGCTGGAAAACACGCCGTGTTTGATCGACTGTCCATGCTAGCTGTGTGGAGTTACTGAAAGGCATGCTGGGAGATGTAGGCAGACAGGCTGACTCCTCAGATGCTGGAGGCTCCAGAGGTTGGACCCGTGCAGGTCACATGTTCTCCAGTCAGCCATCACACACAGGTCACATGTGACCCCCACAGCCCAGAGGTGCATTGTGGGACATAAATCTGCAGAAGATAAAGGATGATTACAAAAGAAAAAAGTGTGTGTGTGTGTGTGTGTGTGTGTGTGTAAGTCCTGATCATTGTAATCATTACATCCTCCTCCTCTTCCTCTGCAGGCGTCCTTCCTCACAAAGAAGCTCAACATCACAGGAAAGAGAGTGAACTTGGCCATATGGGTGAGTTGTTTACATGCTGCCATCACACACGCACACACACACACCTGCATATACATACACACACACACACACACACACACACACACACACACACACATAACCCTTATTGTGTCTCTCTCTCTGTCTCTCTCTCTCTCTCTCTCTGTGTGTGTGTGTGTGTGTGTGTGTGTGCAGGACACAGCAGGTCAGGAGCGTTTCCATGCTTTAGGTCCGATCTACTACAGAGACTCCAATGGAGCCGTGTTAGTGTACGACATCACAGACGAAGACTCGTTTCAGAAGGTAACAGCTGATCTGTTGTTGTTGTTGTTGTTGTTGTGCATCTGAACCGGCTCATGTAAACAAACATTCTGAGTGCAGTGATATATTATTCTGGTTTTAGCAGCGCTCTGGGGACGTGCAGCCAGTTAGCATGTTTAGCAGCAGGTTTCATCTATATACAGTTTATTATTGATTATTGCAGTTCTGCTTTTTGGTGTTTAACTTGTTGATTGTTTGTGTCGGACTCTCGCTGTTGTTTATTTCCTCTCAAATTCTGATATTTTCAGATCTAAAACACAACTTAAGTGTAATAATAATACTAATATTTATTGATCAGACTAAACAACTGAAACAAAGACGTGATTATTGATCTGTTGACTCGATAGTCTTTATAATCCTCCTCCTCTGTGGCGCGGTGCAGTTTGATGACGTGTTTGTGTGTTTGCAGGTGAAGAACTGGGTGAAGGAGTTGAGGAAAATGTTGGGGAACGACATTTGTTTATGTATAGTAGGTGAGTACTCGTGTGTGTGTGTGTGTGTGTGTGTGTGTGGTTATGGTACAGGAAGATCAACAAAGTAAGAATTTCATTGTAAGTGTGACTGTTGTTTACACATGACAATAAAACATCGACGCCACAGCCAGTCGACCGTTAGCTTAGCTTAGCATAAAGACTGGAAATGGGGGGAAACTGCTAGCTTGGCTGGACGAAAGTTTCTTAAACCTTCAACATCGTGTTTCTACATTTGTGTTGACGTGAGGACAGATTAATAAAGTTACTTGAATGTGGAATCAGATTTCTGTGGTTTAAAAAAAGGCTGAATGTTCTGTATGAAGTGTTTTTCTTCTCAGATGAAGCGTTTACTCTTTAAATGATCGAGACTGGACAGAGTGGACGTGACATGAGGAGTTAACCTGTCTCATCTCTGCAGGTAATAAAATTGATCTGGACAAAGACCGACACGTTTCAGTGGAGGAGGCCGAGAGGTAACGAAGCCCAACACACACATTTATTCTCTTCTGCTCACGATGGTGTCGGTGGAGGAGGAAGTGTTTGCATGTGTCTGAGCGCGCTCAGTAGCGTCTTCCTGTCTGTTGCTGCAGCTACGCAGAGTCGGTGGGAGCCAAACACTATCACACGTCAGCCAAGTTAAACAAAGGCATCGAGGAGCTGTTCCTGGACCTCTGTAAACGTGAGAGAGAGAGAGAGTGTGTGCGTGTGTGTCTCTGTGTGTGTGTGTGAGCGTGTGTGTGTCTCTGTGTGCGTGTGTGTCTCTGTGTGTGCGTGCGTGTGTGTGTCTCTGTGTGCGTGTGTGTGTGTGCGTGTGTGTGTGAGCGAGCATGTGTGTGTGCGTGTGCGTGTGTAAGTGAGCGTGTGTGAGTGTGTGTGCGCGTGTGTGTGTGTGTGTGTGTGTGTGTAACCTCCTCTCTGTCTTCAGGGATGATGGAAACAGCTCAGGCTGACGAGAAGATGAAGGGCAACGGAGCCAGCCAATCAGCATCGAGTAGGCGGGGTGTACAGATTGTCGACGACGAGCCGCAGGCCACGCCCGAAGGAGGATGCTGCTCCTCTGGCTAACACACACACACACACACACACACAGTGTCTGCTGAATAATCCCAGGTGTTTCTACTATCTTCATTCAGCACCCCCTCCGCTGCAAAGGATCATGGGAAGTTTTAAACAGTCTAATCGTTGTTCCCTCCAAAATAAAAGTAACTTCAAACGATTAAAACGAGTGTTATCTCCGAGATACTGACAGAAACAGATTTCCTGTTTAATATCGTCTCAGCGGTTTATTTAATACGAAACTACATTTAATTAAAGGCTCGAAACAACGTTGAGGACACTAAACGGCTCAGACTTCAGCAGAGATTCATTTAGTTTTCTGTGGAGGGGATGAAACCTGATTCCTGCTGCAGGTGGACGGTTTGAGGGGAAACGGCGCCGCCTGCAGGATCAGAGTGGAACTGCAGGAACAAACACTAAAGGACCAGTTCACATCTACTCCAGTTTATTCTCGCGGGGGGGGGGGGGGGGTAATATCCTTCGTAACAACGCAGCTGCTGTAAAACAGCAGCTGATCTTCTTCACTTTGGTCAGAAATGATTCGACTCATCGTCCAAATAAAGTCAAATTCAGGAAGTTAATAAATGAAGCAAAAGTCAAACGTCTGAATCGCTGAAAACAAACTGTCGATCGAAACATCGTAGTGTTCATCAGATTATAATAATAATAATTATTATAATAATAATAATAAAAACTAATTCTGTTGTTCAGTTATTTTCACTTTCGTCTTTAAAATGTCAGTAAATGGTGACATGAAGCTTCAAGCTGACGTCTTCAAGTCCATTGTTTCGCCCGAAAGTTAAAAGATTTTCACTTTACGAAGATACAAAACTTAGATTAGAGAAAGTGAAACCGGCACGTGTTTGATTATTGATTCATTGATCGTCAAATAATTCAAAGAGAGGTTTCTGATGAATCTTTGGCCTGAAGTGAAACTGGATTCTGGTGTTTGTGGTTGTTTGAGTCCTGAATTAGATTTCATGTTGACAAACATCAGTTTGCTAAAAAGAAAATGCAAATAAATAGAAACACTGATCCCCATCAGGGCGTCAACAACAGTCATTATTTCATCCATTAATCATCGAGTCCAAGACGACGTCGTCTTGTTTTGTTCTCGAAAAAACCCAAATATTCGATTTCTTTACACAGAAACTTCCCGTATTATTGATTAATGGACGGATTAGTTTCGGCTCTAAACAGAACTTTGGCTTCTTCAGTGTTGAGCAGCTGCTCCTCTTCCTACACACACACACACACACACACACTATAATACCGTGCATGTTTGATTTCCGTAAAAGGCTTTTGTTTGTTTTACTTTGAAAAGAAATGGAAAATAAAGGAGTGAGCAGCGATTATTTAATAAGTTATATCCTCGTGTCGGTGATGAACAAAGCTTTTCTTTCTCTGTACTTTCACTGTTTTCCATGAATCTGCTTCCTGATGAAACTGCAGCTCAACAAGAACCAGGACGAAGATTCAAACCAAATTACACACAAACAAACAAATAAATCAGCGCACTTTTTGGAAATGTACTTTTTTTAAACTGCTAGTATCAAAGTGTTTTTGTAAAGATAATAAGAACAATTATAATGATTTCCACAACGCACGGACGTGTCGCACACTGTCGTTATTTCACGTGTTCACTCTTCTCGTGTGTTTTACAGGAAGGAGATTTTATGTCTCGTACAAAAGAAAGTGTCTTAATTCAAAGTGTGAGTCTGGTGACGACATCCCATAATAAGATCCAAACAGCCTGATATGTCTGCGTCCTCTGAGCGTTAAGAACAGTTAAAAACACAGCGGGCGTGGATTCATCCGCCGCTGAAAGTAGTCCCCAACAGATGCAACATCTCCTGTGAGGCGTTTTTAAAGGTTTACAACAGGAAGTGACGAGCTCAGCGCTGCAGACAGGAAGTTATAGACAAGAAGAAGAATCTAGAGTAACGCCAGACTTCTCCTTTAAGTAAGTGAAGTTACTAATGACTTTTATCTTAGCACAGATATCTGGTATTGATCAGCAAAGTGTCACATTTACGGTGTGTTTGAGGCCATTTAGAAAAGTTGTCATGACAGAGTTTGTCCACCAGAGGGTGCTGACAGATCATGCTACGAGCTAAATGCTACCATCAGCTAGTTAGCAGCATTAGCTTATTACAGTTCAATAAAACCAAATATCAACTTTAATCACATTATAAACAAATACTTGATTTGTGCTTCTAAATATGTGTAAATGTTAACATCCTAAACATCATTTAAAAACTTTTATTAAAGGATCTACAGAATTGCAGATTTACAGACTCTTATAAACTCTTTATTTTCATTATGAAAAATCATTGAAACTCACCTTATTTAGCTTTGAAAGCTCTGGGTTTTTTAAATAAAAGCCTTCACTTTTCAATGTTGAAATCTTTTGTATGACAAAGTTTGATTTAAGACTAAACACAAAACTCTTAGAAAACAAAAAAGACTATTTTCATGAACGACGCGAAATAATTCTGACATTTTGACTATTCAAACATCTGATCGTGTGAAAACAAGCACAAAAATACATCAATAAGCTCCAATCAGATTTAGTCATTATATCTGCAAGAAAGAAGTGTTTGTTAGTTTGCACTGATCTGATGTCAGTGCAGCTCTATGAACAGCTGGTGGCGCTCCTCCACTACGCTGGACAGTTGTACAGCTCCTTGTATTTGGGCAGAGCTGTGGTGAAGAGGGTGGGGATGGACACCATGATGGGTCGGGGGGTGGTTCGCATCTGGTGGATCATGATGGAGGACAGGATCAAGCCCATCAGCTGGAGGGAAACAGGAGATCAGTCAAGATCAGGCTTCAGTAAAGAAATCCTCAAAATCTGATGGTTCCAGCTCGTCAAAACGTCCGGATGTTTAAGTAAAATGAATCATTTGGACATTTTCAGTGTTGTAGTTTATCGATTAATGTATAAATCATTGATTATTTAAACAAAACAACAGGACAATGTTGTTTGGAGGTAAAAACGAACACCAACACTCGTCTGTTAGCTCCGGCTAACCGCTAACCTGACACTCGTATTATCCAGTGAGAAAGTGCTAAGCTAAGCTAGTAGCAGTGCTAACGCTAACACAGACCACGCCTAGTTAGTTAGCGACAAACAAAAACAGCTTAGCATTAAAAAAACAAACGTCCTACTGTTTAACGTTCGCTGCAACGTTTTATTTTCAATTCATTCATTAATTAAAGACTTAATTTGGACTTTTTGAAAGGACCAAGTGAAACTCGCCGGCTGGTTCACTCGTCAACACACAGCATGTGACGGGCAGCTAGCAGGACATGCTAACAGATTAGCTCGCTCATACACAGGTGGGGTTAGTGTCACATGGTACACTTCACTTCCTGGATCCGCGTTAGTGATGTCATCACTTAAAAACAAACATGTGGTCTCACCGCCAGCGCAGCCAGAGAGAAGAAGATGGCGGTCAGCGTGTTGAAGAACAGCGCGACGGCGTGTCTTCTGGTGGGGACGCAGGCCTGCAGACAGACAAGACTACTGATCAATACCTGATCAACCTGATTAATCTGATCAATCTGCAGCTCAGTTAATGTTCGTTTGGCTCCACTGACCTGAGAGTAGATGGACTTCCTCATGCCGGTGTACTGGAGGAGGAAGAGGAGGAAGAGGAGCAGGAAGTTAGTGAGCTGCGGCGTAAACACAGAGTGAAGGTGAAGCTGGACTTGAACTCACGGTCTCGGTGACGATGCGACACCTTTGCTCGGTGTTGCTGCAGAGGCAGGAGTCGGGGAGGTCCCCCCCCCAGTCCTCGTAGCTGAACAGACCACAGCACTGCAGCTGAGCACCAGAGGGGGGGGAGACAGGGGGTTATTGATCAGGAAGTTACTGATCAGCAGGTTACTGATCAGGAGGTTACTGATCAAGAGGCCACGTTACGGTCAATTAAATGATCGATTAATCGACTGATTGTTTCAGTTAGCTGTGTGTGTGTGTGTGTGTGAGGTGTGTAGCAGTGTGTAGCAGTGTGTGTGGGTGTGTGTGTGTGTGTGTGTGAGGTGTGTAGCAGGGTGTGTGTGTGTGAGGTGTGTAGCAGTGTATGTGGGTGTGTGTGTGTGTGTGTGAGGTGTGTAGCTGTGTGGGTGTGAGGTGTGTATAATTGTCTGTGTGTGTGTGTGTGTGTGAGGTGTGTATCTGTGTGTGTGGGTGTGTGTGTGTGTGTGTGTGAGGTGTGTAGCAGTGTGTGTGTGTGAGGTGTGTAGCAGTGTATGTGGGTGTGTGTGTGTGTGTGTGAGGTGTGTAGCGG
>JAVQJL010082268.1:0-38131 GCA_036024295.1 Nannoperca obscura | reverse complement strand
ACATATAGCTTCCGATTTCACAAAAAGCTTAATAAGAGCTATTAACGACAACTCTTCTTTTATTTTGGTGATACATTTACATACTGCAGGTTTGTTAGTGTTGGAGTTTTTAATGAGGTATTAACTCATCAGTATGTGCACTTAACTTTGAATATGGCCCAAGGTGAGTACACAAAAACACAAGAAGAGACTAGCAATAGGAAGAATTAAAGATGGAAGATAAAAATTAAGGGGAGTAGAGAGACATAAGAGGAGGGAGAAGGAGAAAGCATCACTACGAATGTGAAAGTAAGACAGACATTAAAGGATGTGCAAAAAAAAAGTTTTTAACAAGTTTCAAGTTTTAAGTGTGTGTGAAAACTACTTATGCAGAGAAAAACTCCTTGAGCTGGATTAAAGCACAAAATTCATGGGAAATTTAGCACAAAACTTTCCAGAACCGGAGGCTGAGAGGGAGAAGACACTGAGAGGGGCAGCAGGCAACAAAGGAGAAGAAAACTGAAGAAAAGGACAAAAAGTGAACTGCTCTGACCAGAAGAGAATAGAAATAACCAATGCCATAGTGGTTTGCATATATTACAGACATGTGATAGTATCTCTTAAAGTCAAGTCAAATTCTGGTCATCTATGATCAGCCCCTTCCACTTCCCTCTTCTCTGTGTACTCCACCAGTTTTGTGTCCTCCTTTTTTTTGTCCAGCTAATAAAATGACCTCTTGAGAATCGAAAAATGAAACATGGTAAAGTTTAAATTGAACATTTCTCTGGGAAAATAGACAAAACGAACACAAGAAAATTGAAAATGACAAAATGACCTGCAAAATATAAAGTGGCCCGGTTGCTTTTGTTATTTTTCTTTTTCAATTTTCTCCACTTTTTTTTTTCCATCTGCCACCTTTTTTTTCATTTCTTGAGCTGTCTGTAACCAAGCAGGCTTGAGCCTCACAACAATGAAAGCCAGCCAGGTGAGCATGAAAGGGGTCAGGGCACCTCATGGACACCAGGATGAGTCAGACCCACGAAGAGCACAGTGTTAATGTTCAGTCCGAAGCAGGTTGTGTTGCCCTGCCCTGTCGCTTCTACATTAATCACTTATGATTCTTCCCTCTGCTGTGCTTCATTGCTGGAATGAAGTTCATGAACCTTTTTCAGAAACATGGCCGAAGTGCAGGTCTTTCTGCTTCATCTTAGCAGCCCGGGTTTGAAATTATCCTCTAGAGTTGGTGGCAGAAAAGGGAAACGTGTGACAGTGATGAAGGAATGAGGATGGCTAATTGAAGATGAAAGACAAATGGCATTTAATGTGGTGACAGCTTTCATCTGATCAAATTGGGCATGGCGTGAGTGTGTGTGAGTTCGCCTGCGTTAAAAATAATAATAAACATACTTTCAGTCACATATGCAGACAAAAACACTTCTCACTGTATACAGTTTTAGAGAAAATATAAAGGCACACAAACATAAATTGAAAAAGACAGTGTTTTCAGATGAACTTAATACTTTGACATTACATAGACGTCTAACTCAGGATGAGTACTGGATGTTCTTGGATGTGTGTGTGTATGTGTTTGAGTGCGTAACCACCCCCATACTTCACCCAACTTTCTGACACCAGAGACCCTGTCAGCACACTCCCTCCTTTAATCTCTCTTCCTTTCTTTCCCACTTCTCTTCCTCCCATCCAGTTCCCTTCATATATTTCACCCTTAAAAGTGCTGGATCAATTCGGTGTGACAGTAAAGAAGTGAGTAAGTACTGCAGCTAACAGTTACTAAAATGAGGGAGCGAGGTTTAGTCTTGAAATTATATTTTTGTCTTAGTCACTAAAATGAACTCCTGCCATTGAAAGCAAAACTCAACATGGAAAAACACTGTTATTGACAGTTGTCTTACATGACAGCAAGCATTTAAATGATTTAATTATACTACAGTAAATGGACAGAAAACCACACACCAACCCCAAGAGGCAGACAGGAGAAAGTAGCACAATTAACTCTAGCTCCAAATTTTTTTCCTACTTTTTATTCCCCCTCTCACCCTCTCTTCATTCCTTCTTTGCCTCCTTACTGTGTAATGGCTGATTTAGAATGCATTCACTCACTCACTCACCAAACTACCCTACAGTTTAGTACTTTCTGGTTTCATGTTCCCTGTGTTTGTGTGTGTGTGTGTGTGTGTGTGTGTGTGTGTGTGTGTTTCTGTGTTGAAGTGTAGGTCACGTGACGTATTGCCCTACTTCAGTGTAATTGGTCTTCTCTGAGGACTTATGCTCTCAATCTCCTTTAACACCATCTAAAAACACACACAAACAAAAGCTCAAACGGACGCATATCTGACCATTGAATGTCTGTGTCCTCACATACATCAGTGTGTTTCATCAACACATTGCATGACATGCAAATGCATATGGGAGGCATAGGAGCCCTGTGTATATTAATAAAACTACTGACAACTACAGTGTGTGTGTGTGTGTGTGTGTGTGTGTGTGTGTGTGTGTGTGTGTGACAGGCAGAGAGAGAGAGCTCAGGGCTTGTTGAGGCGACGACCTTACGCAACAGTGAAGAGATTACTGACAAAACAGGACACAGATGCTGGCAAGGCCCGGGATTTCTCTCCCTTCCTCCTCCTCATACTCCTCATCTTCCTCTTTCCTACACTTTCCATTCATTTATCCATCCATTCTCTCACTCTGGCCACTCTCGTTAATAATGTATTGCCAGCTGTAATTTCAGAGCTGAATCAAAATGACAGTTGCTTGAATATGCACCTGCATGACATGTTATTAATCTAAACCAAGCCAAACCCATACAAACTGCGACGTTCATAACACTCCACACCAGTGGAAAGAGTAAGTGTCAAACTAAACAAACAACATACAGGTGATTGTGCAATTTGGACAAAAACCAAAATCAAAAACACCTCAAGCTACAGTCTGAATACAAATAACTGTCAGTGTCTGTCATCCGCTGGCTGATTTATGGGTTGTGTGATGCCACCATCACCATTACATTGGTGGCAGAATCAAACTCAATGCTTTCATTGACAGTGAAAGCAGATATATTTGCGTTGATCACACTTGGCAAGTGCCCCCTTCTGACAGATGGCATTAGCCCATGGAATGGTTTGTGGCAGCTTTGGAAGAAAAAATTACATTATTGCTTTTGCCCGACCTCCACAGCCTTCGCTACCTGCCAGCTCATGATTATAAAAATAAACAAACTTGTAATCTATGACTTTTTGCATTGTAATCAGATAAAATACTCACATTTAATAAAGTTAAAGTAGAATTTCCGCCAGGAAACACATGTAGCGGGTTCTTAGTCTAGCTAGCGAGAGACCCGTGGCACTCCACATGCACTTTAGCTGACACGTGTCAGTATGGTTTTGGTGATTTGCAGGTAATAGGAGTTATAGCTGTCTAATAAAACTGGACTAAATTTAGTCTTTGAAGTCTTTGAAAAGTGTTTCAGATTTTTTCAACGGGTACTTCGATGGGCATATTTTCTTCAGGCTCTACAGGATCTCATGGACACATTTCTTGGCAAAAGCAGTAAAAAGCAAAATCCTTTCATACATGTGATGCCCCTCCCACTGTCTTGGAGGATGTCCTGGCCATCCTCAGCAGGCAATTGGCTGACATGGAGGCTCGTCAGCAGATCTAGTTCACCTGAGCCTTCCAGGCTCTAAAAACCGACCTATGTGTTCACTCTTCCTACAGCTGACATTCACTCTGCATCACCTCATTTTGCACCTTTAACACGTCCACAGCACACATACTGTACACGCATTGCTTGCATTGTTGATTTCCACACCCCATTGTTCATTTGTGTTGACTTTAGTTTTAGTAAACTCTTTGTTTTCAGTAAATCTCTTGCATGGACTCCCTCCTTGTCACATTCCCTGAGCCAGTTTGTGACAGACACCATGTTATTGCCTTTAAACACTCCATTACTGCAACTGCAGCTTGTTTACTTCTGCCCTCAACCTGAATTCGTTGATAGGTATGCAGGGAGTGTTGTCAGTGATTGTAGCACACTGGTTCCAGAAACAAAACCTTCACAAAGCTGCCACTGCAGAGCCGTGAACATAGTGATTAAACCATTGAAAGACAGTTATAAAGTCTGCTAACAATAACGCAGCAATATCTATCTGAAGTTTGCTAACTTTTTTCCCACCAGTCTAAGTAAGGCTGGAGCAGAAAATGCTCTGAGTGTACTGAATAGAACAAGAGTGCATTTCATTTCTTATTAAATGTGACATTTTGTTTGTGAGAGAAAGATTGTGCTATTTCTTCTTTTAAAAGCTGCATAGACTCACTTCATGTCACCAAGTTTGAATTCTCTGTTTAAAGTTCATTATCCCCAAGAGATGCCCAGTGGGATAAACAGTGAAACACGATTGATGCAATTAAACATAATTAACATATAATTCATTTTAAATTAAGACAGAGCATTAAAGCATTAACTTTGACAGCCCTAATTTAAATACTTAAAGTCTTCAGGTTTAATTTGTTAAAGGAGTGCAAAGAAATATTTCTGGCATGTTAGTCACAGCTGTCGCTCAATAGTGTGAAAGGGTGGCGCAAGTAATCCACCGGGTACATACAGATGATTCTTCTTGTATGTTCTCGCCCATTAAACTGCCAAAATCCAAGAAATTTAGCCCTAATTTGAAGATTAGTAGACAGACAGACAGGAAGTAATGTACACAGCAAAAAAGAACCAAATACAGGACTAAATTAGTTTTAATGAAAAGCTCAGGGTAATAACCATCTATTCATATAATTCCATATCAGGTCCATCGATGCCTTTCACAGCACTTCATTTAGGTCCATATCCTGAGTGTGCTATTCTATTTTCTCCTCTTCCCTCCTGTCGCTCCTTTTGTGGTGCCACTCCAGGTGGGAAGTCATTACGCTTCTCTCAACTGTGATTTTTCATAATTTTTCAAAATAGAACATCTAAAAACACAGTCTCACTTGAAGCCTGCAGCATTCCTCACTGTACCTTCACAGACACATGTTCATCTCTGACCCCCCTCTATTACACACAAACACGTGTTCATGACACCTGGGGGCTCAGGCGGAAAGCAGGGGGGGGGTGAAAGAGAGAAATGTATTGTGCAGATGAGTTAGGGGGGATTAGGAGAATTAGGAGGAGAGAGTTGTTGTGCGTTTGTCTGAGGCAGAAAAAAGAGGGGGTTAACATGGGTGTCTATGTGTGTGCATGGGTGTTTTCAGTGTGTGTGTGTGTGTGTGTACGCCTGTTCACTTTTCAGAAAACAGATCAATGTGTCCCCAGACTCCCATTTCCCAGTCAAGTTCAAAGAGACACAATCAGCTGATACAAATAAGGAACAGAAAGCAAAGGGAAGGAGAGAGGTCAAGGGGAAAGAAATAATGAATAATGGAGAAGGGAAGAGAAGAAAAGAGAAGAGAAAAGAAGAGAAGAGAAGAGAAACTGACAATGACAAGCTTCTCTTCTCATCCTCCACTCCAAAAATCTAATTACTGAGACCTCAGAGCTTCAGCATAACTATCTTATGCTTTGTCAGCCTTGGACATTTTTGTGCACACGTGTATTATTTCTGAAGGCCTCATGTGTTGCATTGCATCCTGGCTGCTTATGTAATGTGCACAAACAAATTCACACGGTCTCTCACACACACACACACACACACACACACACAAACCCCTTTGCTCGTCTCACCAGAGGTCAACTGAAACCCAACGCAAGGTGAGTCAACCACTTTGCAGTGGCGCATACATCACCAGATATTTTCAGATGGGGGAGGAGGGACATTCACTTGTAAGCTGAATCAAGGGACCAATCAGCGAACACACACTCACAGATAATAATTCATTGTCAATACACACACAAATACATCACTCAAGTCATAACTCAAATGCGGATACATACGTCCTTGCACACAAAAAACCCCACAACAGTCTTAATATATTTTTCAGACTTCTATCTTTCATTTGTCTTCAACCTTGCCTTAACTGAATTAAACCTAAACCCAAACTAAACCTACTGCCATTTATAACTTGTAACCTGTCTGTAAAAGAAATGAATACCATCAGAATATTCTAGTCTTTCCTGATGCATGACGAAAGAGGAAATTAATTTGCAAACACACAATTCCTGCCTCGCACAAAAGACAAAGCACTCATAATTAAGCATAATTACAACCTGATGTCATATGGTGTTTAATCTCACTTTCTATTGAATTAATCACATTTTTGTCTTGTTTGCCTCAGGAAAGAAAGCAGCATTACCCTCAGATGGAATGAATAGGAGCTGAGACAGAAAGAGAATGAGAAAGAAGGAGGGTGGGAGGTGGGACAGTCAAACGCTGGGGATGAGGTGCATGTAAGACATGAAGATGAAAGAAGAGGAGAGGATGGCGTGGGGGAGGCTAAAGTGGGGCAAAGAGGAGAGTGAGGTGACGCTACCGGGGAGAGAAAGAGAGCGAGAGAGGCAATAGTAGACTGTTCACATAGAAAAGCAAAGATATAAATAAAGTGACTGATAGAAGAAAGAGTGTGTGTGTGTGTGTGTGTGTGTGTGTGTGTGTGTGCAAGCGTGTGTGTTTGTTTGTGTCCTGGCTCAACTCCCAGGAGCAGACACTACTGTGCTGCCAAAGTTTCACTGGGTCTACCACCATGCCAGGGTCAATGCAGGTACACACACACACACACACACACACACACACAAACAAAAACCAGGGCATAGCACAGGATTAGCCACCAATATATAGAAATGGGGAAATAGACAGAGGGAGTGAAAGAGGGAGGCAGTGGTGGAATTACTAACAGAGTGAATGTGTTTGAGAAATAGGTGAGAGCTAAAGAAAAAAAGTGAGTGTGAATTGCAGAGGGTATAGAAAATTTTGATAGATCAGAGAACGGCAGAAAGAGGGGGAGAGAGGGATACAGAGAGAGACGGTATGAGGGGGAGAGAGAGAGAGAGAGAGGAGGGAGGATCACTGGGCTCCGCAAGCATACGAGGATCAGCAGCAACAGAATGAGACGGAGAGAGATAGAGAGTGGTAAAGAGTGGATGGAGAGCGCAACTGAGGACTAAAGGACTATCAGAAATGACAGAGATGAGAGAGAGACACAGAGAACAAGGGAGAGGAAAAGCATGCAGACCAAAGAGGGGGATAAGAAAAGGTAAGTGACTGAACAAGGCAATGAAAGACAGGTTTTCGAAAAGATTAGTCAGTGTGTGTGTATGTCAGTGGTAGCAAAAGAAAGCCTGGTAAAGATGCTCCATTATGACCCTCTGAGGAATCGCTCCAGTCTCATAGCCCATGGCTAGTACTTTCTTTCCCACAGCAGGTCATTCAAGATTTAAGACACTGGCCAGAATTTGAAGGGAGGTAATGGTGACTGTATGGATGCCCTGTGAGCCAGCTGGACTAATGGACACAATCCTTAGGTTTAACTTCTGTACCACAAAAACAAATTAAATAACCCAAGTATCTGGCTTTGATTAGACATCTTGTGTCCTCCAGACTCAGCAGCTTTGACAAAAGTGTGCACCTATGTATGTATCTCCACATCAGAAAGGCTGTTTTTAGGAACTGTATTTTTGTTTAAAGAAGTACATTGTGATCACAGAGTGGATATATATCTGTGTGTGTCTGTGTTTGTGTGTGTGTGTGTGTGTGTGTGTTTGTGGCAGGTGAATAATCCTATCCATCTGTCACACTAGGATTTGATGCATATGATTATGTCTGTGTGCATGTTTACATGCATGTGTGTAGTGCTTTTGAGTGTTTTACTGTGCAACATTAATTACAACTTTTGCTTTTAACAACGATTCCAAATGCTTCTGTTGATTTGTGTGTGTGTGTGTGTGTGTGTGTGTGTTTGTGTGTGTGTTGCTCGATTGCTATTAAAAGCCTCTGAACTAATCGTCAGGACAGCTAGAGTAGCTTTAATATGAGATTATATAACAATAACCCTTATCTTATATACTAATGCTGCCCCTATGCATCTGTTTACATGTTTGTACCGAGTAAGGAAATAATCTTAGTCTCTATTCCCTTTGTTATTTTGTTTCATTTAGTTTTTTATAGATAGATAATTGTTTGTCACATTAGAAATGTTAAAGAGCAAGTTTAAAATGTTATGTTTGTTTGAAAAGCATAAAAAAAACATTGATACATATTGGACCTATAGCACTGGAAGCACATTGAAAAAAATTGATAAAATAAATGTCCTAATGCTTGAGTGTGTGGGGAGCTTGTTGTGGGTATGTGGTTATTAGCAATGCATCAGTATATTGCAGAATATTGAGTGTATTTCTCTGTTTTCATCTTCAGATGAAAGAATGATGCATAACCAACATATGCTGGGAAGAATTTGATTCAGTACTAATCTCTAAAGAGTCCTTCAGTTTTCTAACGAATCAACTTTATTAATTTAGAAGTACTTTTCTTTTTCAATGTTTAGAAAGGAACAGAAAGAGATCCTCTGAAGGGGTAGAATGCACATTGAGGGAAACCTAATTAATAGGTTATGACATTTTACTGCATTGACTTTAATTACAACCCTTTTCTCCAGAGAATGACAGATGATGGAGAGAAAGAGGAATAAAGGTTAAGGGAGATTGGCAGTGAGACAGAATCAAAAGAAATGTGTATGTGTGTCCTTCCTTATGCATCCTGGTGTGGGTGTCACTGACACTTTAGCTGCACTGCTAACCAGACAGGCTGTGAACAAGTGATGAGAAGGAGATGAGATGGGGTGAAACAGAAAAGGACTAGAAAGTCAGAAGGGCAGGAAGATGGATGAGGGAGAGGGAGAGCGGGCAGCGGGGGCAACAGGATGGAGAGAAAAGAGAAGGAGAGATAGATGGGGGTTAATGATGGAGAGATTGGATGGGGCGTGCGGACAGGATGAGTGATATGGCAGGGAGGAGAAAGATGAGATGACAGAAGACGATAGAGAGAAGAGGGAGTAATCGGAGGATGAGGTGAAAAGGAGGGATGAAAAAATGAAGTGACAGGAAGAAGAGGCTAAAAGAGAGAGGTGGAGAGTACGCAGTTTGAGGAAAAATGCAAAACCCAGACTATATAACACTCTATTAGCCACGCTGATAAGACGTGTGTGTGTGTGTGTGTGTGTGTGTGTGTGTGTGTGTGTGTGTGGTCGTACATCTGCAAGTTAGATGCTTCGTTTTTTTCTGTTGGCTTACAGGATCTAGTTTTCCACTTTATCGTGTTTATCTCTGATTATCAAATATTTGGTGGCAAATATCTCATAAATATTAAGTTTTTTATGCTGCTCAACTAACACACATTCCTCTGGCCAACAACAAAGCAAATTAATTAAGTTGGCAGATGGATTTGTCAAAACACAGCCTTTGTATATTTCACATTTTCTTGTTACAGGTACCTACTGGTTGTGAATAAACTTACACCATAAAACCAAACTGATTCACATTTTATTTTTCTGAGGGATTTATGATCCATTATCCCTCCATAGACAAGTAAATGGGGCTAAAAAGGAATCGACCTTTTATGAAAATACATTTTTTAAAGCTGGATTTGCAGAGAATGAGCCGCAGACATGTTTAAACATGTCCTCAATTAATTCCTTAATATGTGTGAAAGTGCAAATGAACATAAAAGTTATTTTATGTTCTAAAATGGTGGGACATCTACTGACATGTCCATGCATGCAAAGTGCAACTGAAAAGACTCAAACCCTTTCAAATACCTTCAAATTAATCTCATTGTCATCATTATATGAGGGTTTCTCTGAGAAAAGAATGACAAGTCTGGGCTAGTCTTCCTCACAGGTCTAATGAAGTATTAAGTAATCTGTGCTTCTGTCTAATTTACGCATCACTGCTTCCAAATATGCACACACACACACGGCAACATAGAAATACTCAGAGGACTTTTTCCTGGGGCCAAGGGGCTCTTGAGGGTCTCTAGCCTAAACCCAGAACATTACTCCTCGTTATCTACCTCACTGTGAACTCCAGGAAATTGACATGTGACGGCAAAACTCCGATTCTCATTCATCTTAAATTCTCATAGGCATAACAAGCCTATTGGAACGTAAATGTATCCATGAACACACAGTACACAATGTGCTGTGGAGCGCTGGTTCCCGAAGTTGAGCCTTGAGTGGCGTATTGGAGGTTGGGTGGACCAGAGTGCCATGACAAAAAAATCTGTTGAAGTGGTGTCATGGTCTAAAAAAGTTTGAGAATCACTTCTTTATTCTTCTGTTTCTCATGCAGTAAATGGTATGCGATTGTGTGCAGGAAACCTACATTAAGGTCAGATGTTGCAAGTTTCTTGGACAGCCACAGTTTCCATTGTTGTTACTAGCTGCCTTAAAGAGAAACTTGAGTCCCTTACTATCAGTGAAGCACACAAATCTGCCCCAAACAATGCTTCAATGGGAACCAGACTTGGCTGAGATGCTTGGCTTTTGTGATATGAACATTAGCCTTTGTGGTTTCAGGCTCTCCAGTTAAAATGCTGATTAAAGTGCACTGTCCCTGAAAAATACAGTTGCACCCAATTAAAATAAAGAACAAAACAGTCTGCAGAAAGCGGCGCAGGTTTCCTGTTGTTTTGATGATCATTACTGGATTCTTTCTTCTGTCTGAGGTGCGGGGATAAACGTTAATACCATGACACAAAAGAATGAAACCAGTGACCAATTATGGAAATTAAAGAAAAACGGATAAACAGTGTGTGCATACTGTATATCTACAATGCAGCATGCACATATTGGACATCTGCAGACTAATATTAATTAATTAGCAGAAATTAAACTTATGCTAGTGTTTGCAGCTACAAATGCTGACACAAAACTAGGCCAATATCTCAATCTTTTCATTGTATTTATTACAAATACACGTATCTTAATTTCACATAAGAGGTCAAACACAAGCTGCCTTTTATTTTTTAAGAGCTGAGGAAGGATTCTCAACACGTTTTTCACAATGATGTTCGTTCAGGTGAAGTAGTGAAGTTATACCTGTAATGAACCGATCAGTCCAACAGACCTGTCTCACAGCTCGTCCGCTGATTATATCAGCCGTCTTTCTCAAACATCAATCACATTAAAACAAATCAAAGAGGAGGTCTAAATAATCTAACAGCTCACAGCTTACTTAGCAGATCATTTTGGCTACCTGTACTGACATCATTCTAATGTGTTCCTACATTGATTCATTGACAAATGCCTGTGCAAGCTGTCTTGAAATTATGTCTGACTTTGTGCTGTGATTCATATTTATGGAAATCTAAAATGTGTATTTTTATTGTATAACACTCCAAGAACGTTTACCTATTCAGACTGATTTGAAGAGTGTCATCAAGATCAGAGCATCCTGCCATGCAAATTGTTTGAATAAATGATCCTAAAGTCTTTGATAAAGGTGTCCCTGATGGAATTAAGCGTTAGAGTGAAATGTACATTTTTAAAGTCTTGTATAATCAGAGAAATAGTGGTAATAAAACATAAAGATCACCAATGTGTAAAAATCCAATGCTAAAATACCCCAAAAGTAGAAGAAAAAAAACAGACTACACTACCCAAAATGCAGCGTGTGCCCTGTCTCAAAGGGCCGATAAAGTGCTGCGCTTGTTTTGTTATGGCGGTGAGTGGGCGAGAGATAGCGAGTGAGAGAAGCAGTGTTATTACAGAGCAGTAAAGCGACTCTCAGTCTCCCTAAAACACACACAAGCCCGTCAATCGGCAGCTGAAAAATGAGGCTCACCTTGAAACGACAGGGGACTCGATTCGCTGGAGCATTCAGTGCTCTGTTACCACTGCAAAGACGTGGGTGCACGCACACACACATCAAGACACACACACACATACACGAGGCCTTGCTGAGACTGCCTGGGTGGTAGACAATTCTTAAACAGCTCAAACCCCCCAACTGGTAAATTAAACTCATTGCATGTATAAACAGATTTCATAAAAAGCTGCACCCTGTCAAGAAACTCCCTTTAGTGTTTAAAGGTGGTGTGTGTTTGTGTGTGCGGTGACAGATGCTCAACACACTTGCAGTGCACATTGATTACTGGCAAGGAGTGTGTGTGGCTTCCCAGATCTCCTCACTCTCTTTTAATGTCTGTCTCTTCACGCATCTTTTTCTTCCATGCTTCTCCCTTTATTCTTTAACAAACTCAATCAGACACTTTTTGAGATTTCAACTTAGGAAAATGGGACTCTACATCTCATCCACATACACACACACACACACTCATGCATCACTTTCATCTTGCCTGTGATCCTTCCACTTTATCTGTTCTCTCCCCCTTATCCCTGCACCACCTTTCTGCACCTCCCTGTGCTGCCGTCTCCACTGTTCTCCTCTTCTGACGCCTCCCCTTCATCCCCCAAACAACAGTTACCTCCCCGTCTGCTCCCCATTCATTTTGCACAGCCAGAGAGAGGTGTGATGTGGGCGAGAGACTAAGATTAAATATAGAGACATAGGGAGGGGAGAGAGAAACACACAGCAAATCAAAGACAGCATGACAGAGATGGAAAAGGGGGTGGTAAGTGGAAAAGTGCGACAACAAACACAGGTAATGATGAAAGATGAGAGCGACGAGGGGAGAGTGGTATCCAATAAGAAGTAGAAAGAGAGCAAGACAGTGGCAGAAAGATGGAGAGAGAAAGGCGTCTGAATCAGAGAAAAGGATTTCTGAGGAGATGGTGTCACTTTCTCCCTGACAGCCTGCAGGTCAGGGGTGAAGAATGAGACTTGAGATGTAGGCACACTCTCTCTGTCTCACACACATTACAGATAGGTGGCGACAGCAAGGAGAGAGAAAGAGAGAACGTTTGTTGCAGCAGGTGCTCTGGTGTCTGGTGTGGCTGCTGGTGGAAAGACAAATGCTTGGAAATGAGCTGCAGTGAAATTACCTTCAATTCACTTAGTCTGAATCCCAAGGCTTGAATATATACACACTCCAACACGCTCGCGTGCACACACACATACATATGCACGCCATCTGCTGTCCTTACTCTCTTTATTACACATACACAACTCTCTCTCTCTCTCTGTCTGTGTTTCTCTTAGGAAAAAATATTATCTGCAATTTCTTTTTGCAAACAACACATCTCAGCCCGTTTCGTATCCACCCGGTGGCTGCGGTGCTCTTTGCAGGTAGATTTCACACACGTCCTCACACACAAACAGAAGTAAAAAAAAAAAAAAAAAAAAACACAAACCTGGAAGAATGTGTGAACTCTAGGTCAAGACCTGTGTGGTCCTCTCCAGGGCAACTGCTACCACAGTTACCATGGTAACCAATCAGAAACAGTCTGGACTGTCAATTATGTGTGATGCCCTGCTAGCTCCCAGGCAATGCAGCAGTCCCTCAGCCACACACACAGTCATACAATCATAAATAACAGCAATATGTCACTGAGGCAGAAATCCTTTAGTCTATAGCGCCTCACGTAAAGATCTTACATTTCAAAGCTCCACTGTCTGTCAGGGAAGCTCTTGAGCACAATTGTTTGCCAGGAACTTTCTCATGAGTCCTAACTGCATAGTACTGTGGGCCAGTCTCTCAAACGTGTAGAAAAGTTTCATAAAATGGTGATACAGACTGAAAACAGTCTAAATTGAAGCTGTTCCCAGTTCTATTCTGCAGGCCCACCAGCATGCTAAACTGTAATAACTCAGTATAAATATTTAATGATATTAAATGAAACCTGAAATTTCAAAGAGTCTGTCAATATTAATAACACTTGCTGTCAGGTAGAAGAGAATAAAGGGGCTAAAATGTTTAATTCTGCTCATGCTGTCAAAACAGCATCTGACATCAGGCTTCACAATTAGTCAATACAGGTCACACAGAGCATCGGTATAAGTGAATCTGACCCTGAATACATATGAACTATTAGTGCAGCAGTCAGGCTCATCACAGTCAGCATGAGTTACAGCCTGTCCACTAGTAAGAACATATTTTAACTTCTACAGGGCCACTGCTGACAGGCAGATTTCTAAAACTTCTGGAAACCTTGTGAGCATGAATCTGACATTTGCCTTTGCTTCCGAGACAAGCTTCCTAATTAACTTCTTTTGTCTGTATTTTCTTCTGGTTCTTAGTTCCACTAGGTGAAAAAAAGCCGTATTTAATTTATTTGGAAAAATATTCCACTCTTCCAACTTTGACCTTATGCAGAAAGGATATGTGCTGTGATGTTGCACCAGCGGGCTTTCTGTGTGTGTGTGTGAGTGTATGCCAGCTGGTTTGTCACACACTGACTACAAAGAGACACACGGTTGTGAAGATAGGAGAAAACAAAAACAAAATATTGATGAAGACATGAAGAAGAGTTTAGTCTGCTGACTGATGGCTTGGGCTAGCCTAATGTCATGCACAAATTATCTTTTGTGACCAGTTCTGCTGTCATTTGCTTAGACATCTGTTAGAGGGCACCAGTATTCAGTAATCAACAGCATACTGACTAAAACGAGTGGCACTGAGGAATCACATTTGGGCAGGGGTCTGATTTAAATATCAGGAGCTACATGTGTGTGATGTGTCCATTAGCTTAAAAGAAAGCTAATATTTGGAAAACAATTAGGGCAAATCGGGCTCCAGCTAATTTTCAATGCTCTTAAATAGAGTATAAACTGAATATATATGTGTGTTTAGACAACCTTAATTTACTCTCTTATCTAAGTATTCTTCACGTCTTTGATGTACACTACCAATATGTACCACTGCAATGGCACAATTTCCTCCTAAGTAAAAATCTGATACATTATCTTAATCGTAGCTAATCATAGTGTCACAGTGCAACATTTACATATTCTGAGTCAATTCTCAAGTGATTTGAAGAGAGCTATCATATTAATACAAAACCAGAAAAGGCTTTACATAACTTGGCTGTGCATTAAAATTCCAAAATCTTTCGCGGCAAAAACAATTAAATAAAAAGTAAAAGATATATTAACACTGACTTTAGGCAACATGCCTGTCTACCCCACTGATAAACAGGGACGATGGGCAGAACATTATGCTCAACCCATTAGACAGATTTCTAAACTATTTCCGTGAGAGATGTCAAGGCATGATGCATCATCAGTTTGCATACTGCTGTGGGAGGCAAACAACATAATCTGAAATGTGTCACACTGTGTCATCACATAATAGAAGACTGCAACGACGTCTGAAATTTATAAGATTTATTGACATAGCTCCTTGGATGTGTGTGCAACTTGCAACTTTATAGAGACATTTGCTATTACCCTTAAGAAGCCTCTTGTCTTTTCTGTTCCTTCAAAAAGAAATGGCTTGATGAGATTGAGAGTTCTGCCTTCGTAACTCCCACCCACTTGCAGGTCTAATAAGAGGTTGATAAAGTTCTATCGATCTGGTCAGTGTGTGCATTCAGTCGAGGTCGAAGCTTTTATTTGGTGCTTTACGTGCCTAATGTCTGTGTCTTCTTGCCAATCCAACCAGTTATTCCCTACCTCCCTTCTTTCTTCTGTTGTTTCTGTCATTCATTGCCCCTCTCTTTTTCTCTCTCTCTCCAGAACAAACCTGCAAATCCCAGAGAATCCATCCAACTCATCATCTACGGGCCATTGGTTAGAGACCGAGAAAGGCCTTGATAGTGATGTCCAATTAGAAGTAGCTAAAGTAGTAAAGAGGTCATTAATGGAAGGACAGTGAGAGTTCAGAGCCTTATTGGATATTGAATTCCTGTCTCCAGCTTCCGCATACAGTACAAACTGCCTCACAAACACACAAATTCATCTGGGTAAACAAAAGCTGGAAACATTCCCGGTTTTTCTATTGGATACAATTTTGCTGACGTTGGCTGATGTCACCGCTTGCCTCCAACCTGTTCAGCTCCTCAGGGGGCTGAGCCATCCTGTAGAGGAGCATGGGCAGAAGGGTGGCTGACCCAACCAATCCAGTGCCTGCGCTGGGGGTTCCCCTGGCAGGGGGGCGATGGGGCCCGCTGTGCAGTGTCGGGGTGCAAACATCTCCCGGACTGCGAACTCTCTCCTCCATCAAACGACACAGCAGCCAACCAACCAACATGCATCGGCCACACACTATGGCAACAAACAAAACGACGACAGCGGAAACAGGTGGAGTCATAAGAAGTGACAGCAATGGTCTGCCAGTGTTCAAGGAGACATCTCAGAACGAGATTAACAGCCTGACACAGGATGACATGGGGTCACAGGGGTCAGGAAGCGGAGTTTACTGCCAGATCAAAACTATAAGGACAAACTCCAAGGACGCTAGAGGTAACAGGACAGCTCGGTATACAAATGGCAGTGTGGTAGCCTCTGACGTGGTGGGAGGGGTTTGCACTGAGGCCACAGACAGTCAGGAGCCGGCCAGAGAGAGGAGGAGGGTGCAATCTCTACGAGGGGAGGAACACCGCTCCGTATTAAAGACGGGGAGTGTTTGCACGACCGTGCATGCCACCCCACCACGGCCCTGTCGAGTGATGGCGACTTCCCCACCCCGCCTTTGTGGGACATGTGGGAGGAGACGATCACAGATCACACCGTGCACAGGCGCATGTCGCAGGAGGGCTGTCAATCAAATAACAGCCAGCCAGACTTTACCTAATCCACCACGGACACCTTCTGCGGTATCCAACCAGTCACGAAAAGGCTCTGCTCTGGACTCTCAGTCTTCCACTAAAAACACAGACACAGGAAACACCTCCATGCATACATCAGTAAAAAATACTCAATTTACACAGCTGTCACACACTATACCAAAAACACATTCCAACCACACGTCAGACTCTCAGAACAAAACAAAAGATTCAAAGCAGCAGACAAGGCCACGTTCTGCAGATTTTACTCATTACAAGGACTCAGCCACACAAACAACAGACACACAGATGCACAGCAACACAGGCAGAACCCCAGCTATGACTCATACACAACGAACAGACACGCCGTCTGCAGAAGCAACAGAACTGCATTCAAATGAAAAACACAAGCATGACTTGGCTAAATTCCAGCACGCCGACGAACAAACACACCAACGCACATCAGTCCGTATCAAACCTCCAGCTTCATCACTTCACAGTGACTCAAAATCCACCAACACCCCGCCTCTCCCGCCAAAAAACTCTCCTTCACCCAAATCTCTTTTCAAATCCACCACACCTGTAGCACAATCCAAAAACACCCAGGAGACCACAAATATTCCCAAACAAACATCCCCAGAACGGATCAAACTCAAGGACTACGCAAAACAGAAGAGCAAATCATTTGATGACCACCCTCTGCCTTGTAAGACTCATATTAAAGCACAATGTAATGGGGCTCCAGGAGGACTGTTGGGTGGACACGCAGGGAACGCACCTCTTGGGCTGGAGAGGCAGTTGCAGAGCGTGGAGGAGAACCTCCAGTCCAATCAGGAGAAGATCAAGGTGCTTCTCAATGTCATTCAAGACCTGGAGAAGAGCAAGGCCCTCAGCGAAGGGTGAGAGAGGGGAGAAAATATTGGGAAAGAGAAGGGCAGATAGTGGGGGTGGAAAAATATAAGAAGATAAAATGGAAAAAAAGAGGCTTAGACACCAAGACAGAGAGTGAAGAGAGAGAGAAATGAAGAAAAGGATGAAAATAGAGATAAGGGATAAAGAAAAAAGGATGAAGAGGTAGAGAAATTCATTACAATAACAAGTGCTTAAGTAACTCTTACTTAAGACTGTGAGAGTGTGAGCTAGAGTGATAAGAGAGGGTGAAGAGAGGATATCAAGGGCACAAGATTAAGAAGAGAGTATATTTGAGTTTTTACAACAATATATACCGACATGCTATCAAGTCTGTGTAATAGATTTTAAATGTCAGGCCTTTGGAGAATTGCTGTAGTGTGTGTGTATGTGTGTGTGTGTGTGTGTGTGTGTGTGTGTGTGTGTGTGTGTGTGTGTGTGTGTGCGATCCAGTCCTGTAGGGATATGAGACACCTTCCAGCCTGTAGTCAATGCTAACCGATCCTACCTCTTTCCTTTAGTCTTATATACCTTATGAGGTTAAGTACACGGTAACAACATCCCTAAAAGACGTCATACTGCCCACCAAATCAAACTAACCAGTCCCTCTTTCACTCTCCTGCTCACTCTTTTATTCTTAAACCCTCCTCTCCAGCTCCACATCCTTTGTTTCTCTCCTTTTCATAGACCCGAGTTGGCTTTCCGTACTCACTTCATTTCAATCAACGCCCTCCCCGTATCCGAGGCTCTTTAACCAGCTTCAAGCTATTCATCCCTTTCTGCACCTCCGCCCTTGCACATCTCTTTCCTCCATTCTTAATTAATACCCTTTCTCTCTCCTTATCTATCTTTCTTTGTGCACCTCCACATATGAATCATATCTGCAACTAAAATCACTCCTTTGCCCTCTCGCCACTTTTTGATCTTCCCCTCCCATCTGCCATGACAACCTGTCCATCACTCTCACCTGCTGCCATGCGTTAGTTGTCACTCTGTTTTGTTTTCCCCTCCCTCTGTCACTCACCACTCTCCAACCCCCTTTCACCTTCACCTTTTCTGTCAGTAATTCTTCTCCTGTAGTTTATATCATGTGTCTTCCTCCCACACTAACTTTCAACCCCTTTCTCTCACTCCTCCCTAATCTCCCTTGCCCATTGGTTCTTCTTCTTCTCCCAAACATCCTAAACCAATTCCTTACCTTTTTGCCATTTCAAAGCAATCTTTCTAAATCCACCTAAACTTATTTTCTTAAATATGTGTACTCCCTCCATCCCCTACTCATTCTGTTCATGGTTAACAGATGCTCCACACTAATCCCTAATCAGATTACCTTTGAGAAATGCAATTAATGTTTAGTCTGCACAATAAGGCTCCTAAACTCAGTGTACACGTTGTCCTGTCCTGTGTGTGTGACTGTATAAGATTATGTATTCATATCCTCCATTGTGTGTGTGTGTGTGTGTGTGTGAGTGTGTGCTTGTTGAGTATGCTCATATGGATGCCCAAGGCTCATGCGAAGTGTGTAAGACATTTTGTAAAAAGGGGTAAAAAGGCAGACAGAAGAGAAAGGGACACAGAAAGAGAGATCACTTGAGACATATAGAGAGTAGGACATAACAAGAGAGTGAACAGAGAACCAGCAAGTAAGAGGGACTATATGTATCTGATGCTGTGCCAGAAATGAAAGTACTCTAAGTGGGCCGCTGTGATAAAAATGTTGGCTGAGCTAAAAGGTTGTCACTGTGCTGAGCTCCTTGCTTTCTTTGGTTTCCTAAAGCAAATACTTGTCTTCTCTTGCTGTTGTTGCCTTTGATAAAGACTGGTAGGGGGAAAAACGATGCCAGTCACACGGTGTCTCTCTCCATGTAATTAAAATGTCTATTTTATCAACATAAATCAGCTTCTCCCTCATCTACACAGTTCAGTAAAGGAGCAGCCAAAATGAAGTGTTTTAATTACATGGCAGTCAGCATGAGCTTGTTGGATGTTTTTATCTGACTTTATTTTCCAACAGCTCTGTAGTCGTCTTCAACCTTGATAACACGGTTTGCATGTGTAATCTCGTTTTTTTTGTAATGTAAACCCATTTTTCCCAAAGCTATTTTCTAGAATGAAAGACAATAAGACAGTCACTGCAAACAATACTTAATGTTATGTTTCACCTACTTGCAATGCAGAACAGGCAGATTACAACCAACCAACCAGGACTTTGCAGGTGATGTCCTGAATGCTCCTTTTGGGATAGCTTTTTTGTGCCCTTTGACAGCCCCCAGAGAACACACTTGATGTTGCTGCATTGAGTGTGTGTAGGTGGAGAGAGCAATAACTATTGTGACACCGGCAGTCAAGAGAGCAAGACTTTTTCCAGTCAAGAAAAGCTTGAATTGTTGTTAGTGCAAAATTGCCTTTTCTACCATTTCTTCCTCTGTTGCTGCATAATATTATGTATAGAAATAGTTTAGCTTGCAATCATTGATACAAAGACCTGAACACATTTTCAAATAAGTCAAAGTGGACGTCGTTCTTTCAGCAGACAAAAACAAATACCGTCTGTAATTACTGTACGACTGAAATAACAACACAATATCAGTAAAGGTATTTGTTTCATCAGATGGTAGGTGCACAGGTGTGTTCAATTACTCCTCTTGCGAGCGTGTATGAACATTTTACATCTGTTGTTTCTGCAGCCGCAGCTCATACAGAACTGGTCAGGACATTAACAACTGCCCCACCTGCCAAAAGACAGCCTGCATCATCTACAGGTAACCTGATCGAGATAATAAGCTTACTGCATTACATAACCCACCACTGACGACTCATTCTTTCCTAGAGCGTAATAAACAGCCCTAAAACGTCTCCTAGAAAACTATATGCCTATTGTAGCCTTGAAAATGCTTCCCATGGTTTTTATTAGCCTTTCTTCCTGGTGTCCGACTGTCTCTGCCCTTTTCAGGCACACTCTGATGGTTGTGCTACTCATACAATATATAACGATTACAAAATGCAGGAATATGAGTGATCCCTCTCAAAAATATTGAAATTAATACATGCTGTATTCTACAGATTAAAAGAGGATCCTGACTCCAGGAAAGTTGATTACACACAAAACACTGTTCGGTGCAAACAAGCAAATTCATTCAGCACTTGAATGATGCGGCTTTCCTTTTCCCGTCATCCCTCGAGTGTGTGAACTAAATAAGTAATTGTATTCTTAGATCCTCTGCAACTCAGAGCTGCGCCCTCACAATCTGATAACACATACTGTAGTTCAATCCTCCCATCACCTCTGCCCTATCCTCATCTTATTGTCATCTTTTCATTATGTATATCATTCCATCTTTTCATCCCATGACTCCCTCTCTTTCATCTCTAACTTTCAATCAAACTGCCTTCCTCTGTACATTCTTGCCTCATTCCATCTGTCAATTGCCAAAGCTAAAATCACCTGCGCCCCACTCCCACCCAACCTCCAAGCCTCTGCTCTTTCTCTGCACTGCTCGCAAAAGCTGGAAACGTGGGTTTTCACACATACAGTGGCTTCATGGAGAAATATTTACTTGACTATCTGGCATCAAACCCTCGTTTTAGTCCAAAACTTTTTGTGTACATGTATCAGACCAAAGCTAGGCTTGAAGCAACTTATGCTTGTTTACAATCCTATATAATTCTCCCTTGCAGGCCACAAGGGATAAAGACACATTTTACAGGGCCTTTATCTCCAGTTCTAACTAATTCTCGAAAACACTTGCCTCCCAGCAGCCCCACATCTGCATCCCTTCTGTATTTTTACTTTCTATTCCTCTGCTATTTCATCTCTCCATCTCTTCACACACACTTCTTCAACTCCCTCTTCCTCCTTATCCCATTCTCTCCTCCCCTTGATCTTAATTAACACAGAAGGATCCTTAGCCCAGCAAGTTGTAATGAGCACCAAGGGGAAAGGACTGTCACATAGTAACATACTCATCTACCCATATATCCATACGGATATACACAGATGTAAATGAACACACACACACACACACACACCACTTTGCACACAGAGTCATGTGCAAGCACATACACACAAAGACAAGGACAAGGAAGCACAAACTGAACATACAATTGTTCAGCAAATATAAGCTACATTACACAAACTGGTCAGTGGAACAGAGTCTTACAACTAGCTAGAGCTGATTAGTTGATTAATCGATCAGAGAATTCATTTTGATTATTATTTAAGTAATTTTTCAAGCAAAAGTGCCAAAAGCTCCCTGGTTCCAGCCTTTCAAATATGAGCATTTACTGCTTTTTCTTGTTTTATACCTTTGAAAACTGAAATAAACTGTTTATCAGACAAAACAATACATTTAAATGTGTCAACTTCGGCTTTGGAAAGCAGTGAAATTGATACGGACAGTTCACTCACTGCGATAGACTAAACGATGAATCAGTTAATTGAGAAAATAATTGGCAGATTAAATCATAATGATAATCATTGTTAGCTGGAGCCCTACTTGCATTACACAACCATTTACTCACGAAAAGCATTATTGTGGTAAAAACAAAACACAAGCTTCCAAAATAAATCTAATCAATGAAAACTATATACTATACTATATTCAAGTGAATAGGAAAGTATGTCCAAACTTTTGACTGGTACTGTATATATATATATATATGTATATATATTTACATGTTTACAGGACATAATGTAGGATTATTTTATTTTACAAATACCCACTCTGTCATCTAAGAGTGAACATGCAGTGAGAAGAAACCTGTCACTGAAAACTAACACAGGATAAAACTTCACAACAAAAATTAAGACATTCAAATACTTTTCAAGGCCTTAAATTTAGATATCTTCAGACATTTTTGGGGATTTGTTTTACAGGCCTGAGGCAACCCTGATCTCAAGAGTATGTTGCTACTTCTCATATAATTATCATCCCTCTTCTTTCTATCTCCTCAGTTTCAGAGATTGTCTTTCCTGCTCCATTTTCCCTTTGTTTTTCTTGCACACATGCAAATATAATCATGCATACCCACATGGTAATTAATCCAACAAAAAAGGAAATCAGATTTTATTAGTTACATCTTTGCATGCATTTAATATGCATACTCATACACTCATACATACGAGAAACAAAGAAATGAATATATTTCACGCCATGTGACGAATGTTAATGACTTGGACGGATAAGAAGAATGTGCTTGCTAAACATTTTTCTTCTCATACAACAGCACAAGTTTCTTGTGAAAAATTTGAAACATTATGTATGCAGAAAAACACTTTTTCAATGGCACATTGTGAAAAACACAGAAAAGTCAGAAGTACAAGAGCTCCATTTGTTTGATTGGACTGTAACGACCTTATCAAACCATCTGAGGGGATTCTGGGTAAAGAAGACGGGAGATAGGAAAAGAGAGACAAACAAGCAGAGGATGAATTACGCGTGGGACTGATACATCCATCTTGATGATTTGTGGTGAAAAAGGAGGTTTTGATGTGGGCTGCCTGCCTGAAGATGTTTTGCCATTGTCAGTCCTAATTAATCTGTAGGATGAGAGACAAGAGGGAGAGGAACTTTTGACAGCCACTGTTTTTCTCCCAAAGCTTAAACAACCCAAGTTGAAGGCACATATACACATCTAATGGTATCCTCTCACTTTCTTTTACTCATACATACTGTCAAGCAGTAAGAGACATTTGTTTATTGTGTTATATACACACCCATACATGCAAAACCTAAACCATACCCCTGTCACTAACCTGTCAACCTTTGCCTTCACTTTAACCAAAAAGTGAAGATTTGAAAATTGAAAACAGCTTTTTCACTAAAATAGAAGTAACAAAAATATTCTGTAGCTAAATCCATAACCCCATCAACAATAGTGAGAGAGGTAGAAATGGGTAGAGAGAGGATTGAAAGACGCACCACTTTTCTTATACATGTTGTGTGTGTGTGTGTGTGTGTGTGTGTGTGTGAACAATGTCTGGCTGTGTGTATGTGTAGTTATAGTACATCTTCTTTATCATTTATTCATGGCAGCCACCTCCCTTCCTCTGTGCCCACCAGAGCTTTTACTTCCTCCTCTGTTCGTTCCCTCACTCCCTCCATCACTGTGCTCCTTTTCTGGGCGCCAAGACCTTTTTGCACGCCTCTCTCCTCCTCTCTGGTGGCACTCTCCTCTTTTACCTCTCCTGCCTTTTTGTTTCCCTCCTTTATTCTGCAGTGACCTCTCTGACCTGAGTTATTAAAGCTTGACTCCTTTTCATTTATCCATCCCTCCATCTCCCAAAAGAGAGGCAGTTTCTTTCCCTTCTCCTTCCCTGTATGTTCCTTTCCTCCCTCACTCAGCCATGGGCTTGTTGCATAAGATGCACACGTTGGATGTCAGGGGAGCACGTATTAAGCGTTTGTACAGTGTGTGTGTGTGTGTGCTGGGATGTTGGGATACTGGAGGAGGGGAGGGTGGGTTGTTGTCTCTGCTCTCCTTGCCTCATCATGTGGCTCATTAACTCCAGATGTCAGGCCCTATACAGCTCCACCCTTATAATCCAGCTCAACACACACACACACACACAATTTCTGTCACACACAAAAACACAGTTACCAAAAGGAGAGAGAAACTCAAAGCCTGACCCGCAGCGGTGGGCACTTCAGAGAGACGGTGAGAGAAAGAGTGCAGGGTGGGGAACAAGCATGGAGAAAGAAAGCCAAGAGGGTCTGCTTTGAACACATCAAAATAGCAAACGCCTCTCTCCTTTCCTTTCCTCTTCTCCCTTTTCCTGCTCCCTTTTTCATTCTCATCTCACTAGCCTGTGATCTATTGGTGTATGAAGCACAGAAGAATACTATGGATGTGAAATGAGTGCTGAGTTGAGGCCTGTGTGAAAGTGCCTGCTGAGGGTGCATATATCTGAGTAAAGCGCGCAACACAATTTTACATCTCCATGTAAAACTGCATCGTGTGTGAATACAACCTGTCTTTAAGGTGCTGTCTGCATTTTACGACTACATTTTAAATTCACTAAACTTTCTAAACTCCCTGCTCTTCCCCTGCTCTCCCTCTCTCCCTCTCTCTCTCTCTCGCTCGCTCACTCACTCAATGTGGCTGAATTTGACACTAACCCCAACCGTTAAATAATGCTCCCTCCTTCCTCTTCAACTGCTTTCTCTTTCTCTCCTCCACAGTGTGGAGCATGATTTCCGACAGCAGGAGGGACGCTTACAGGGGGTTATGGAGGCCCTGGAGGGGGAGTATGATGTGCCTGCACCCACCCTGACCAAGCCTATACCACCTTCCTCCACCAGCCGCCCCAGCACTAAGGCCCGTGTCAAGAAACTCCGGAAGAAGTGTTTTTGGTGGCTGTAAGCTTTGGATAAACCCCAACAACCTCTCTGGCCATTCGGCATGTGGCCGTTATGTTTCAGGAGGACCCATCTCCCTCGTGGTCCTGTGGGTGTGTAGTGTGTTTAAGTGTCATTAAAATCAGTGGGGGCATATACCCAAGCTGCATTCCTGTGAATGGCACTTTTCCCAGCACAATCCATCCTCGGCTATGAAAACATACACCAGTGGACCAGGTAGAGATAGAGGAAATGTATTAATGATTGAAAAGAGCACCAAAGGAGCTGCTGAACTTTCTCCTCAGATCTGCCTAAGAGGGAAATCGAGAACAAGATCACCTCTCTGTGGACTCCAGTGGCTAATTTGTGATTAACTTATGACTCAAAGTGAGGATAATGTTTTCCCATCTCCCACAGAGAGATGAGGCTATGACACTTTGGATGGCAGACGAGCGTACTGTTTGTCACTTGGCTGAGTGGCTGTCTAGACAGATGGACAGATGTATGAACGGATGGATGGATTCACGCCTACAGCTGGGAATGAATATTCACAACAACTGTGGCTAAATTACATCAATAAACAGGGGAATCAGGATGATTCAAGTCCAAGGAATTTAAAAACTTATCGGAATACTGTGTCTTGGCTTGACAGCCAAAATTTGAATGTAGCAACGTTGAAACGTTGAAAAAAGCTGATGAGTCTTCTGGTAACAAAGAGAATGGATATCAGGGTTTTGGAGAGCACGGTGGAGATTGCATTAAGAATACATTAAGAGACAATGTGATAGGCAGCTGATCACAGACTGACAGGTCGCCTCATATGATAAAAATCTGTCAGCGTTGTCTGACAGAGTGATTGATTCTCTCCTTCATTACCATCCAAAATGGAAGTGTTGTGATGTAAGTTCAATCTTGTTTCAAGGATTTTTACACACACACACACACATACATTTGTGAACCAATGCAAACAAGGGGTAGACCAGTTATCACTACAGTTAGTTATTGGTCTGTTTTCATGTTTCAAAGATGTATCAGTGTTCGCAAAGTCTGAGCTAATAAGTCACCTAGAAACAGTAAAACTAGCTACGTATGTCTGGAGTTTTTCATTTCACATTGCGCACATTGTGCAGAAGAATGCTCTGTTGTCATGCAACATGTGGAGATCCCAAAACTAACAGTTTCATGTGATTTAGCATGTGACTGTAACTTGCTGTTTCACAGTGAGTACATACAATAAGTTACCAAATCAAAACATGTTCAATCTTTTTGAGAAGTTACTCCCAAATAACAAATGTCAACTTGTTCACAATAAATATACTGATATATATATTTATAGATGATAAATGTGCTTTGGAGCATTCAGGCCACACTGCCACTGCTAGCTGGTTCATTAAGCTACAATAAAAACCAATGCTAAAAACAAATGCACAAAGAAAATCTGCATATTATAAGATCAAGGCACATTTTCCCATTTGAAAGTGAAGTTTGAACCAAAAAAACTATGTTTTTGTAAAATCATAACACAATTAGTAGAAAAATATGGTATTTTAAACCAAACTATATATTCACAGACATGTATGTTATCAGATTAAAAACTCAAATTCTGTGTGAGTCTATCCCTGTTGCAAAAACACACCCACACTATTATTTTGCACACACATAAACACACATTTGCACACTGCTTAGTTCAAAGCAGTTTAGAGCGTGACCACTATTCTCACAAGGGCCTATGTCAGCCGCTCCTGGGTGACAGGTTGCCACCAATTAGAATCCTGGATGACACCACATTTACTAATTAACCATAACAGTGTGTGAGCTTCCACAATGCCCCTCTCTTTTCCCAATCTTCCTCTTGTATGTACAATAAAAGTGTGTCTTTTAAACAAAACGTGGTGTTGTTGACATACTTTGTGTTTCAAAATGAAATTGCATTGCAGACAAGAGTGGAGGGAGGGTTGGCTTTTTGTTTTTACTGCTCCACTTTAAACAGCAGACAAAGTAAGAAAAAGAACCGAGAAGGTTCTGCAATGCCGGACTCATCTGTTTAAAGAAAGTCAAGCACATACAGCACGGCGGTTACGCAAAGTTGCATGTACTTACAATTAGGGCGTGCTCTCGACCCATTGTGATGACTGTCCGGTTGATGATCCCCAGCAGAGACACCACAATGTCCTGGATATGTTGAAATGTTTCCCCCTGAGAAAAACAGAAAGGGAGCAGAGGAAAAGAAAGAGAATGACAGAGAAGGATAATCAAGACAGTGTATTAAAAGACGGATCATACACAGATAAACAAAAGATTGTTCGATTTCCTGGCTGGATGGCAAATGAAATGAAACAAGAAAGAGAATAAAGTTTTGTGAATCGGAAATTCAAAGTCTGTTCACTTTTCAAAAAAGATGAGCCTCACAAGAACATTCAGTTAATCATTTTCAGCGTGGACATTTGAACCACAAAGGCTTTTGACGTGTGGATGTGGATTTTTCTGTGTGGACCTGCTTTCCTATTCCTGTCTTTCCTTTCTCTTTGAAGCCACTTTTCTGTCTGTTTTTTCCTCCATCTGCCTAGAGGGGAATCAAGAGGACAGGACGTATCTAACAATTTGTCTATATCTGTGCTCAGACGTGTCCTAAGTCAGATGGCTAGTTCTTAGTTAAAATAGCATAATTAAACGTCATCTGCTTGCCAAGCGTTGTTAGGCATTAAGACCTGTTGTCTATACTCTACCAGAGCCTCCTACAGGAAGTGATGCATTCTGCCATTTTGGTTGTTTCACCCAATGAAAGCAAAAGGAAAATACAAAGTGGACATCTGACTTTTGCAGAGCTCAAGCCTTATAAATGTAAAACATAACCCTATCTCTTCAGTATTAAAGATAAAAAGAACCAGGCAATATTTCACAGTATACGTAATTGTTCAGCATAATAGTTTTTTCTGATAATTCAATTGAAAACTAGATGGGAGATCGAATACCTCAATATCAGTATATGAGGTCAGAATGTGAGGATCACTATTGGTGTGATTTGCTCATTTTGTTGAGCTAGAACAGTTAAATACTATGAGCTTATGAAATGTTATCACTGTTATCAAATGTTATCTAACAGTCTTAAAGACCTTTAAAGATATATCTCTATATTTCAATAACAAAATTTCAGATGATACTAAATTTCTTTTTCACAATATCACTATTATTTAGATTTACTGCCCTGCTGTGCTTGAACGTTTTTAATAGCCTTGATCTGTATTCATTTAACATTCAAAATGCAGAAACTCAATATTAGACGTTTGAACAGGCTTTAATAGGACAATAAATGTAAAATTTTCAAATAAAAACTGAAAATGTCTATTTTAATGGCAAACTATTTAAGACACTGAGCTAGCATTAAATGTTTACCAAAAAAAGAGAAAATAAATAAAATTGTTTGATGACCCGTGTAGAGAAATAAGATCTGACCAGTGACACATAAAAAAGGGCAAATCTCTCTTGCAAAAGTAAGCATGCATATGTAAAATATGCATGCTTAAAGAGGCATGGCTACATGTAAAAAGGACAAAGCACTCACACACACACACACACACACACACACACACACACACAATGCTACAGTGAGGCCCATCAATGGAAGCTGACTCAGACTTGCCTGAGGGTAGTAACTCACTAGTGAAACGCTACATCCAAAGGTTCCAGGGTGCATTTGTGTGTGTTAGCAACCTTGTTAGCATAATCTGACCTATATATATATATATATGTGTGTGTGTATGTGTGTGTGTGTGTGTGTGTGTGTGTGTGTGTGTGTGTGCGTGTGCGTGTACTTTATGGGTGTATGTCCTTTTGTGAACTGATCCGTAAAGCATAAATGAAGACATAAGGGCCAAAAAGAACAGAAGTATTTAAGTTTAAAGTTTCACACACAACATTTTTACTTTCTCTGTGACTCTGTTTGTGTGTGTGTGTGTGTGTGTGTGTGTGTGTGTGTGTGTGCTGGCCTGATGGCAGATGATTTGAGGGGCCTGATGAGAATCAGGTAGGCATGATTAAACCACATTAAATCCACAGCCACAGGACTCAGAAAAGATAAACAACTGGGTACGTGTGTGTGTGTGTGTGTGTGTTTTCCATTTCAGACTATCTCAAACTCACACACACCTACACTGACACACACATAGTTAGGCTGAGGCGCAGCTGTTGATCCTTAATAAGCCTAAATCTTTCTGGCTCACTGTGGGTATTTTGGTCTCCTGGAAAGAGCTTCGTCTCAAAGAAGGAAGACGAGCGATGAGACACAATTCTCTCTCTCTCGCTCTCCTGCACAACACAAACCCGTGGAAGTCGATAGTCGGTTCATTTATTCCAAACTGCAGCCAGTCTGGTTTATCATCTCTACTGGCAATATGACATAAAAAAGAAAAACTGAAAAAAAAAAATTGTTTTGTGGGTAGGCGCAAGAAAATAGCGAGAAAAGCTCTGGCGAGCTAAGACTTCTACGTCTCTCACTGTTAGTATCCTCCCTTTATCGCACACATACGTACACTTACAAAAGTTACAAAGTCACTTATAAATTCAACACAAACTCTCCCACAGACATGAGCATCTGTCTACTGCGTTGTCTTCTCCATCTCTGTCTCTCTTTCTGCATCTCTCTCTAGTTTGGAGACATCTGTGGTGTGACACCTTAATCAGGTACCACCCAGAGCGAGGAAAAGAAAGATGGAGAGAGGATACAGAAAATAAGAGGTGGAGGGTGAGGGAGTGAGACCTTCCATCACCTCGTCCTCCTTTTCTTCTGTTGCTTTTCTGCCATCTGTTTTCTCTCTCCCTCCTTCCAATTGCAGAGATTTCATCTCTGTAGCTCCCTGTGTTGTTTTCTTGTAAAATTCCTCCAGCGTATTGTCTATGAAATAAATATTTTCACCTCCATCTGTTTAGCTGTTAACTCTCTGCCCTGCTTTACGTTTCACTTCCATCCTCCCTGCGTGTCCATAAGCAGTTTTTATTTCTCCGGCCTTTTCTGCTCTTGGTCATTTTTCCCCTGACAGTTTAAAAAACTAATCCTTCAAAGTTTGCTTTCGACATCTGTGTTTGTGTGAGTGTGTGTGTGTGTGTGTGTGTGTGTGTGTGTGTGTGTGTGTGTGTGTGTGTGTGTGTGTGGGTAAGGCTTTTCATTGGCAAATGACAGTATCTGGCCTTTACAAAAAGCTGTGCAGCATAAAAAACAGGAGCCATGTTGCGGTGTACCAGTCAAGGTTATTTTTAAACTATATTATGTTCAGTCTAGCAACACGCATACACTAGAGAATGACGATATGTATGTGTGTGTGCATGCATGTGTTTTTCTTTGACTGCTCAATAAGTGCACATATTTATATTGACATATCAGAGTCAGAACTGACATGTAAGAATCATCCGATAGCAGACTTTTGTCCTCGTTTAGTTTGATAGAAAACCTGCATGAGGCTGTGCGTCAATGGTTTTGTAGTCTGTGCCTGATTGTATTTGTCATGTCCCTTTGACACTCTGCCACCGCCTGCTGTTGTTTTTTTATACCTCAACCGACGCAAATTCATCTCATCAAATTCACTCCACTCCATTCATTACTTCTCTCACTGTCTGTGTTCTCTTGGTTCATGCTTCATTAGAGCTATCCAAATAAATAGAGCTGAAAAAAAAGCCATAACTTCACTTCAAAGACTCAGCAGGCTGTCAACAACTTGCAGGAGCAATTAAAAAGCCCTCGGCTGGATACTGGTGATGCATTTGTTCTCTCTCTTTCTCTCTCTCTCTTTCTTTGTCTGTGTGTGTGTGTGTGTGTGTGTATTAAAGGTATTTAGTTCAGGAGCTAAGTGGATTTTGTTCCAACAGACTAATATGCAGCAACATGTGTGAAACAAAATCAATTAGATTCTAATTGGTTAAGGCCCACCACATTGCAGGGCTGGATGACTGAAGACAAAACAGCTTAAGGCTATTTATTTTACTCTTTAGCAAACAAGTTCCACTGGGGTGGCACAGAGCTCAGGGGTAGTTCAAATGCATCCAGTAATGCTAAAAAGATCAAGGAAATGTTTTCTAATTCATAGGCTGGATACATTTTACCCAACGTGTACCCATTAATAATGCTTTGTAAGAAGGTGGTATTGAGTAGTTTCAGAGCTCAAAGGCTGTTCAAACCTCATGAGTTTCTACCGATTGGTCTGCCTCATCTGTAACCATGGCATTGGATTGTATCTGTGGAAACTGCATCCACACAGCCATACAGCTACTATGGAAAGCTGCAGATGACTGCGGTCGAAATTTGCATAGCGGGTAAAAACTGACACTGAAAACCTCAAAATGAAACAAGTTGCAAAGAAATAAAAGAAAAGAGGTGATAATGTAGATAGGAAAAAAATAAGAACTTGGTATCTTGCCTCTAATAGAAGCCACGATTGGCAGTGTTGCTTAATGCAACAGCACGGACCAGGCTGTCTTTTACTGCAGTCAAAAACTGTATGTTAACACTAGACGTAATATAGAAATTATACCCCAACCATATCAGCATGAAACCTAAGCAATCAGGTCTCAATATGTTCAATGAGAATGCAGTTTAATGCTGAGAGTGAACAGAATATGTTCTTTACTACAAAATCGCTGCGTGTCTCACCACACTGTCCCTGCTGAGGACCTCTAGAATGTTGTTGAGCAGCTCCAGACTATTTCTCCTCTCATCATGAGGCCCGTCCGCCATACTGGCCAGTGCGCCGCTCAGCTCCCGCAGCATCATGGGTAACAACACATCACGGCACTCTGTGAAGAAACAAAGCCCGGCATGGTTAAAGATGGTTTAATAAGCCGAAACACACAGAGACTTATTTTTGTTTCATTGTCTCATTCAGTAAGAAAACCTTGGTAGTGTATGCGAGTGTGATGTTTTATTGACTTATTTAAGCCAAGGCCCACAAAGATAAGAATGCTTTACAGTCACAACATCAAGATTTACTTGAATGTGATTCCTCTATAAAAAAAAAACCTTCAAAACCAAAATCCCGGACCCTTACATCAATTGTTGAAGCACCTGTGGAGATAGCTGCACCCACACAGCTATGAGTAATGATGCCACTGCACCCTGAAGAAGAAATTCAACCCTAACCCCAGACTAGTCAATGGAGTGACATCAATCAAGTGTCTATTTACAGTTGAGTTCATGTCAGCTGCACAATCAACACATCAATCACCCTGTCTTAATGTTTTAGCATTCCCATCTCTCTGATTAATCCTAATTCTAGTTAATTCGTGTGTTAATTTGGTCACACATGCAATGCATCATCAGTAATTAGATCAATAAAAGATTGTGTCAAAGTAAAGAACACTAAAGTGAGAAAACTATTTAATTATTGTTAAAATATACAAAGACATACCTACTGTACATGAAGGCATCAATTGTATTTTTATACTACTTACACCGGGTGCTTAACCGCTCTATAAATTCTTTATGGATGTTAAATGGTCACAGCTCTTCTCTGGGAGTTAATATTAAGAAATCACTGAGGGACTAAAAGGAGCAAAAGTACTGTAGTGAGGAGTGAAGTAAAATCAGACCTGAGTAAATCAAAGGATATGTGTGAGACACCTTTCCTAAGGCAGTGAACCTCACAAGTTCTTATAATCTAGTCTCACAGTATTCAAGGTGTCGTAAATCTTCTCAAAATTTATTTGTTATTGACTAATAAGGTTAACACGATTAGCCTGCCATCCATATTACACAAAGATATGATGAAGCAATGTGATTCATGCACATGGTGTCCATCATTGAGGTGGGAGATCCTATTCTGAAAAACAAATAAACATACAAAGCTGGTGTGACTCAACCGCTGTTCTGACAAAAAACTATTTATATGTATAAAAATAAAATGTAGGAAAAAAGGTCAAATGTGACTCAGCTCTTCAATAGAATGACTTATCTCTTGAATTGAGTGCCACATTTGCTAGGATCTTTTTCCAAAGTATACCATAAACTTTCACACTGATGAATGTGTTTATCTGCTGCCCCACAGGATCCTTAATGCACCAACAAGGACTGTTGAAAATACTCTCTGCCCTCAGCTGCCAACAAAAATAACGTCACTTCAAACTCAGGATGATTCACGTTTCTATACGTTTATTTTCATGCTAAACGGACATAAAAAGAAAGCTATGGCTTTTTGTTGTGTCCAAATAACTCGTTGTTGAAAAGGTCATTGAGATCCTCGCCAACAAACCGGACATTAACAAGGTCATTGTCCACGTCGTTACGAACGACATCGTTAAGGAACAACTGAACTACTGAAAAGTGATTTATTCTGCTCCCTGCAAAGAACTGTGAACATATGCGGCCCCATCCCCTCCTGTAGCCGCAATATT
Source organism: Nannoperca obscura (assembly GCA_036024295.1). NCBI lineage: Eukaryota > Metazoa > Chordata > Actinopteri > Centrarchiformes > Percichthyidae > Nannoperca > Nannoperca obscura. Next base: position 4,934 of record JAVQJL010082268.1, on the reverse strand, counting down.
GGGTTCTTCAGTGGGCTCTTATCCCTGCACATCTGGCTCTCATCAGCGTGCGTTGCCCACGGCACCTCGTACATCGACAATTTAAACCTATCCTGGTTTTATTTATCTAGTTAGACGCGATGGAAAACATCCACACTGGTTGGGGGCAAAACTAGTTGCAAAACTAGGGGACAAAACCCAGCCAGGTGCTCCGCTTGGTTCTTCCACGATGTCCACTCGCCAAGACCAGTGAATCAACTGTTGGCATCCACAGGGTCCTAGCACCATTTCTATTAGTTCCCCCTGCTTCTTGTTCTGTTGTTCATGAGGAGCCAGGGAGAAAGCAGGACCCAGAAGTACACCCACTCCTGTTCATTTTGTAAAAACCCATAATCTCAACTTGACTCATAAATGGACCAAATACACATAACTTGGTCATAGTTCCCATTCACAGGAACTCACTTACAGCTGCACAACAGACACACATCAACATGGTTAGTTTTTAAAAAAAGGGCATTAACAAACTTTTCTTATCAACTACCTCACCAAAGATCACAACTTGGGCTGTCTTTTTCTTACTGAGACCTGGCTGGACACAGATGCACCTGTCACACTGACTGAGGCGTGTCCACTCAACTACACCTTTTCCTATTCGTTTAAAGAGGGAAAGAAGGGTGGAGGGACAGCTGCAATCTACAAAAAGACACTGAAGGGCGGGGATGTGAAACAAGGCACATTTCATACCTTTGAATATAATGCTACTTTCTTAAATTCTCAACCTCATCTCCTTGCAGTCTATACACTGGTTACCTGTTCATTTTTGTATTAATTATTCAATTATTTTATTAGTTTATAAGGCACTACATGATCTGGCACCAGACTACCTCTCAGAAATGCTTGTGGTTTATGAACCGGGAAGGCCCCTCAGGTCCTCCGGTTCTTCTCTTTTAGCTGTTCCACAATGTAGAACAAAAACATTCGGTGATGCTGCTTTCAGCCATTTCGATCCGAGCCGCTGGAACAGCCTCCCAGAGGATCTGAGAGGAGCTGAAAATATTGAGCTTTTTATACATAAACTAACAACCCATCTATTTAGTCTGGCTTTTGTGTAGTGTTTTATAATTCAATGGTTTTATTATTTATGCTCAAGCTACTTATCATTATTATCTTTTATTGTATTTCAATTTTTATCACAGTGTTATTGCTGATTATTACTATTTGTTTCATTTGATTTTATTTATATTATTTATTTATTTTAAACATGTTTTACTATTGTATTATCAATATTGCTTTATTCATTCATTTACTGTGTGTGTGTTTATTTTGTGTAGTATTCTTTTCTATTATTATTGCATTATCTTTTATGCTGCTTGTTTTGGTGTGCATTAGTCTCTAATGTCCATTTTAACTTGGACCCATATATTGCTGATCGCTTGTAAAACACTTTGAATTGCATTTGATTTGTTGAAAAGGTGCCATATAAATGAACTTTGATTGATTGGATTCTCACGAGGCTAAAAAAGAGCATGGCTAAACCTGTTATCTGCTAAGTAAAATGATTGACATTGTTTTGTGGACTACAACACTCTTTCGACGATTTAATGATGAGACTTGCAGTTTGACTAGGCACGCTCTGACAGATAATTGAAATCATTGATTTTTAAGCATCCACTGATCTTGTTCAGAAGCCAGCGGAGCCGTGGCACAATTACCAAAGATGGTCACAGTCCAAGGCTAAAGTTAATTGATTAAAATAGACACCATAAAAGACGATTCAAAGCATTCATCTCAAGGTCAGATATGAATAATGTACTATACAGCTACAAATATGTGAAATATAAGAAAACTGTTGACCTGTCCCTCCCTTCTTCTTCCTTCCATCTTTCTCGCCCCCCTCCCCTCCTCCACCCCATCCCTCCCTTGTGGCCACAGGCAGACGGAGCCCATTAAAGCACATTTGGGCTGATGCTCGTTAGTTGCATTATTAACTGAGCCGAGCTTATACACCTGCTGAGTGGACTCTCATCACAACACTCACTCCATCACACGAACACACAAAGAGGGGGGAAATGCATGAGTTACTGAAGAAGTGGATGGAGGAGAAACATGAAGGAGACAGAGGAGGGGCCTGGACAAATAGAAGACATCCAGCCAGAGGAGAGGGAGGTTTAAGTGACACACTGGGAATGACTGGATGACAAATATAAATAGTATCTCACTCTATTTAACATAATGTATAATGTAAAACTTCAGATTAAAATGTCTCTTTGTCAGAATTAAAAAACAGAGAGGCTCTCTGATATATGACCTTTAAACAGATAGAGGAATGCGTTTTAAATGCAGCCAGCTTTGAAACCCTCACAAATCTGTTTAATCCATCAAAGCAGAAACTCATCATCTGCTGTCCGACCAGATAGAGAAAACAATGGGTTGTGTTTTATAGCAGTATTGCTGCGTGTGCACGCTCCAGATTTAATCCATTGGCCTTCCGGGGGCTGGATGTAGTCACCTGCTTCTTTATTCCTATTGAAGCAAGAAATAAACCCAGCATATATTTTTAGGTGCAACATATTCAGGGGGGGTCCTGTTGTGTGAAACATTGTGTGCTTTTTGTTTTTACTGTCAGGAAGGAGGTGTAATAAAAAAATAACCATGATAGCAACGTTTCAAGGTCTGCATCTCCCCTGACTCTTTGTAAATGTGCTGGAAGATGGGAGAATACATTTACTGAAGCTCCATTCATAACATTACTGCACATAGTTTGTCACATTTAAAATGAACATAAATGCACGCAAATACTTTACTGGCTAGCCAGGCGTCTAGCATTTCTGTAAGGTGAAGATGAGCAATGTTTATCCTCTCACACAACACGCAAAATGAGAGAGAGAAAGAAAATGGGATAGAAGGAGATACTTCATGGACAAAAGCTCCAAACACGTGTTAACACAATCATCTTACAGGCACACTCAGGCTTGTCCTATACTATAGACTGCTGTCATTTTGTAGTCCACAGTGACACAATCTGCTCGTCTCTGGTCGACCTTTCTACAAGGCCTTCTGACACTAGAAGAGTATATATTTGATCCAACTTGAATAGTGATGAAAAACAACCGGAGTCTCCTGCTTTTTGAGTATTCTGTGCACTTCTGGGAGCTTTTGTTTGCACAGTAAAACACCTTTAGTTTAGTCAGATGCTTCTCATCTTAAAATTCAGAAAACTCATAGAAGACCATGAGCACCCTAATAGCTTGCTCATCTCCAGCCTCCTACTTTGATGGATCTGTCGGGGTGTGCATTTTGTGTTTTGATTTTACTTTCCTTTTAAACATCTCTCGAGTCCTTGAATATGAGCATCAAAAATGATGAAGTACAGGCTGCGCTTGATAATGCTCCTCCAGACTCTGTGGCTGATAGTCTTCAGTCACTGATGCGGAACAGCGCCTTTAACTTTGCAGGTATTTCTCAGTGCCTTGCCTGGAATAACATCAGGAATGTTAATATATCTGCTGCTTCAAAATGAATGGTAGCATTCGGGGCCTGAGAACTGCACGGTCCCCCGGGCTCTGAGTCTTGTAAGAACACCAGCTACAATGGTGTGCAGCTCCCAGTTTTAAGTCATTCTTTAAGAGTGCATTTGAAATGCTGTTTCAAGGAACACTTTCTCTGGGGTGCTGCACTGTGGCTGGCCGTACACTCCAACCTCTGTTAAGAAATAGTTGTCTTTGTAACAACTGAGGAATATGCAAAACAAAATGCCTTGCCACAATTGAGTTGTAATAAGTAACATGCTTTTTTTTTTCTGTTGACCCCTCTACGTGTCCTTTTAAACCATTTCTCTTGATTTTTATTTTTCTGTCACATCAACTTCAGAACTTCCTTTTGAGTTGCATAAAAATCCGACATTCTTTACTAGGATTGGCAGTCTAACCCCAGGTATGGCCATAGTCCTATAACTTTAAATCAGTTTTTGAGAGGTCTGTCTGGTGGAGCTTGCTAGTTGCTGCTTTGTAACAAAGCAGCCTAAAAAGAGATGCTGCCTGGAGGCTCAACAAGAGGCAAGAGAGGAGTAGAAGAGTAGTAGTAGTAGTAGTAGAGATGAAGAAGTGGAGGAACTGTGAAACTGAGACAAGAGACAATTGAGGCATTTGATATGAAGTTGTTGTTTTTTACTCACATTTGAAGAGGTTAGATATAACAAACAAATATTTTACGAGTAGAAAAGACACACTTTGACACAGCACTCTCTTGTGGCATTGGTAAATGCACCAATGATTGCACTTTCCCATGCACACCTGTGTTTTCATGTTCCAATTGCCTGAATGATTTAGTTGCATGTTTAGCCCGCGGTGCAAGAATGCAGTAAATCAATTCAGCCATGCTCTGGAAGAAAGCTTCGCCAACAGGCACTGACAGACAAATGGAAATCAAGGTCTTGGGATCAAACATTGGGATGCATTTTAACTTTTTCTCATCTAGTTTTCACTGTGTGCAGATGTACACACTTGTTCAAAGAAACCGAAATACACACAGGTGCTGGTCTGATGCACAACACATAACACATTCAAAACGCACACCAAACGGACTTAAAGTACTCTTCTATATTCAATTGGAAATGTCTATTTATTCTAGCTGTAATCTCAGCCTTTGATAGTGTGAATTGTCCTTTTTGTGTCTGATTTGGTGATTCACCGCTGTTTAATGTGAAAGAGCTGGAATCTCTCAGCGCCTCAGTGAGAGTGTGGTTATGTGTTTAGGTTACCAAGTTTGTGAGAGCAGACAGCCACCAGTGCTGGCAGGCCACCACACACAGAGAGCAGCTTTGGTGGCTCAGCAGCCAGCTCATCCTTCCTCTGGTCCATGTTTTCATTTGACAGCCAAAAACAATAAACTATAGCACATGATAATGAGATGCAATCTCAGAGTCTAAAAGGCATGTAAATTGTTGTGTCTTCGTC